>JAULBY010016623.1:0-20694 GCA_032358315.1 Ophiocytium majus
GCGGCGGGCGCGGCGACCGAGGTGGGCGGGGCGGGAGGGGTGGACGCGGCGGTGGCAGGGGTGGCGGCCGGGGCGGCACACCCATGCGCGCCAAGCAGAGCATCCAGGAGTTTTCTGGCAAGAAAACCAGCTTTGGCGACGAGTAGATATGCCCTTTGCTGCTGCCGAACGCCAGCACCAGTTGCTGCACTGCCAACGCCAGCTTTTTGCCGCGCCACACCCTGGAGCTGTATGTAGGACACAAGTCGCCCATGCTGCCTAGTGTAGTGGCATGTGGGTGACACCATGAGTAAACACAAGGGCATGTGCACGCGCATACCAAGTGGCGGCTGCTCCTCTCGTTTGTTGCATGCCTGTGTGTTTGTGTGCGTGTCGCATACGACAGTTCATTTTTGTTTGAAGCCTTAAACAGGTTTTCAGGTGCGTACAGTCATTTGACATGTTACAACAGCTTCTGTTGCGATAGTAGAATGTTTTACATGGTGTACCCTGCACAGCATCGCATAATGCGAGTCTACTTCCCAAACCCTACTGACTGCTTGCCACTGGTACCTGGGATTGCCAGTTGACACAAGTTTACTTGGTTCACATCTAAACAACATACCACTGCAATCTATGGCATGTTGCATGCATGTGCATGTTGTGTTTTTTTGTAGCTTGGGAGGATGTGTAGACCGCACATGCTGCACAGCTAACGCCAGCATAAGTCACAGGTGGCCAGGCGTGTCTTTGCCGCATGTTTGAAGCATAACACATTGCAGAGCACAGTGTGCCAATGGTAAGTGGCGCCTGACCAATACGCAGCTGCCATGGCGCATCAGGCAGGCACCTAGTGTGCGCACCACCACGGTCATGTTGTTGCAGGAGTAAGTACACTGGTGCACTATACGGTGTGCTGTTTTTGCCAACCTGGCACTGGTGCATCATGCCGCCGCACTGGTGCATCATGCCGCCAAAGTACTTGGTACATGTAAAAATGACACTTGATGTTCGCGCAAACACCAAGAAGCCAACACGCCACTTGCAATCCACAAAGATTTGATCGCATGCGCCCCAAACATCACGGCATGCTGAGACCACTGTGCATTTGAGGACCAAGCTAGCACGGTCCAGGCACAAAACTTGTAGCAAAGCAGGCTGCACCACTCCAGCAGCATCAAGTATGTGTGTGTGTGTTTTGTGATATTGTGTGTGTGTCGGTCGGGTACAATGTGATTGCAGCACAGCAGCAGTTCTCGCCAGCAGCCGCGCCCCACAGCCTGTTCAAGAGCACCGCCACGCCAAGTCAGCATCCGTCACCAATTGAGTGGTGTGGCAGCAGAGGGCCTGCCGAGGGGAAAAAGGCACCTCCGGCGGTTGGAGGTTGAGCTGGCTCAGCAACGCAGTCACAGCCAAGGCCCCATGCCGGTCTGTTTGCCAACTAGTTGCCTCCCTGCACGGTGCAGGAAGCAGCAGCACAGGCAAATACAACATCTTTATGTGACTTGCTGCAAGCACAGACATAGTGACATTGTGTGGTGCAGTTTTACACACCTTGAGCCATGTCATAATCATGCCTTGCGAGAAAATATGGGATCCATCGTTTGCTCACAAACAAGGTATCCTGAGAGTGACCTGCGGATGTAGTGCAGTATTACTGTACGCTAAAAAATGTGAGCTTACTCCACACAGTGCAACTGCTTCACAAGCATCTGTTGAACGGCTATGAATATGAACATAACACAGCTCCATACCTCCTCGATATACTGCTACAGTAATACTACCCGCTAGCCCTTCCTGTGTTCGTATACATCCACTGTCATTGCATTTGCCATGGCAACCAATGGGCGTGCTGGCAACATGACATGGGCTCTTGCACACACTCATGTGCAGATAAAGATAAATATAGTAGTATACCTCTCTACTTTGAGTATACATATCCCCTCAGGCATGTTGGGTGAAGGTAAACGCACCTTCACATGTTGCAGCTGTTTCCATGCTGCCGAAGCGATGCCCCGGATGACAAATCCGCCAACGCAGTTTCAGCAGACTACACAGAATCATGCACATTCAACAGATAATGGCTCACAACAGCTGAGGTGTGGACAAACAATCACACACAACGTAAACAGACATTCCTGCAATGCATATGCCTGCCCTCCAGCCGCAGCACATGCCCCCCCCCCAGCCACCCACCCACCTTTCTCTGATGGTGTGATCCGCCTCCGCGCCCGTCCTTATTTGCTCCTGAGCCGCTGTGCCCGCCCGCTGAGCGACCGCTGCCCGGCCCATAGTTGTTGCGCCGGCTGCCGCCGCCACGCCCTCTGTTGTGGCCGCCGCCCGCGCCGCCCGGCCCCTCGCCATGCCCCACGCCCCCCAACCCCTGCCCATTGCCCTCCGCAACCGTGCTCAGACCGCTGCCCTCCGCAGATGGTGGCGGCGCCAGCACATGGCCGTCTGGACGCGTAGGCGACTGCGGTGAGGGCGCCATGGCATGTGGCGGCAGCGCAATAGGCCCGGAGCGCGGGCTGGCCCCGTCTGCGCCCCCCAGCGCATTTGTGTGGCTGTGAGAGGAGCTGCTGCGGCTGCGAGACATGCCGCTGTGCTGCGGCGTTTGCGGGTGGGAGTGCGCGCCGCTGCCGCCGCCGACGTGGTGGTGCATGTGCGCCTGCGCCTGCGCCGCCGTGGCCGCCTGCTGCTGCGCGTGCGCCGCGTACCCGCCATGCTGCTGCTGATGTTGTTGCTGCTGCTGCTGCTGCGCCGCCGCCGCCGCGGCTACGGCCTGCTGCTGGCGCATGATGCCGGGGTGCTGTTGGTGCGGCACAACCTGGGCGACCATGTGCGGCGACATGCCGCCGGGGCCGCCCACCACCTGCAGCTGGTTGGCGTAACCATACGAGCCCTGGTATGGCGGCGGCATGCCGGGGCTCTGCTGCACCATCATGTGCGCGGGCACCATGCCCATGCCCTGCTGCTGGTAGCCCATGGAGACCATCTGCGCCTGCATCTGCGCCTGCTGCGGCGCGCTGCTCATGTTGCCGGCCGCCATCATCATCTGCATGTTGTTCATCTGCATCTGCATGTTGGGGACTCCCATGCCCACGCGCACAGGGCTCGCGCTGTACATCATCTGCTGCTGTGAGCCGGAAGGAGGGCACAGGGCACCGCAGCAGCAGCGTGACATGGCGAGAATGTCAGTGCCTGCAAATTGCGGTCACTGCTGATGTGGCAACGCAAGCATGTGCGCGTGGTCATGGCGGCAGCTGCTGCTAGGTGCCAACATACGTGACACACGTGACAAATAAGGACACATGAATGTCAGTCATCACAACAGGAACAAGAAGCAGCCACGCTGTAGACTGGCAGCGACACTGCCAGCGAACTGGCTTATCATGCAGCAGTTGCAGAAACCACTTCGCACCAGTCACCCAAGCAGCATGTGCCAGCAGTGTGCCAACCACATAGCAAAGGCAATAAATACGTTTCGCATGCTCACCTGTGGCTGCCCAGATGACGGGTGGCGCCCGTACATCTGCTGCTGCATGGCTGGGTACTGCATGGGCATGGACATGGTGGGCATCATCTGCATGGGCACTGCACCACGCGGCATCATCTGCTGCATCTGCACTGGGTGCTGCTGCTGCTGCTGCTGCATGCCCATGCCGCCGGTGCTGCCCATCATGCCACCAGCCACCATGCCCTGCACATGCACACACAGCATATGGTGCATGTTATGTGGCGTTAGCATGTGGCGTTAGCATGTGGTTGACAACTGTAAGCGTAGGATGGACACGGTGAACAATGCAGGTAGCCAGCACAAGCGGCGCAAGCGAACACTGATGGTGGCAAAGGTGCCAACACGTTGGCTACCGGCAACCAGCAACACATGGTGAGCACATCCTGCACAGCCCCTGGAAATTCATCCCCGATGCAATGGTTATGTCACGCGTGCATATGCCAACTTGGCTGGTCCCATCATTTGCTTACCATTGATGTGGGGTCACCCATACTGGGCGCGCCAGGTGATGCCGCCGCTGGCTGCATCATTGGGGCGGCCGCTGCTGGTGAAGACACCGCAGCTGGCTGGCTTGGCACGCCAGGAGTGAACGCCTTGGCGTTGGGGTTGAACTTGAACTCCTTGGCATTGGGGTTGAACTTGAACTTGGCGCCCTGGGACGCCACTGGCGCAGGCGCCGGTGCAGCAGCAGCAGCGAGCGCCTTGTCACCCTCCGCCTTCTTGCCCCGCTCCCCCTGAGTGGGCTTGGCACCGCTGACTACCGCCTGTGGCGCAGCTGGCGCGACAGCAGCAGCCGCAACCGCTGCTGCGCCCGCTGCTTGTGCCGGCTTGCCCAAGCCCACTGCAGCTGGCGCCGCCACTGCCTGCTCCGTTGCAGGCTTGTCCTTGCCGTCGCCTGCCCCTGCAGGCACGGCAGCTGCCTTGTCTGCCTGGGACCCTCCCTTGGCCATGGCTGCCCAGGACATGGTGCGCTTGGGCGCCTCTGCAGGCACCGCCGGCGCAGGCATACTGCCTGCACCGCTGCCGACTGCCGCTGCCTCCGCTTCCGCCGTCAGCGCACGGTCGGCCTCGGCGCGCGCGGGCGATGCAGGCTTGGAGCCGCGCGCCACCACACCCTCCGCAGCAGCACCCTCCTTTGTGGCGGCCGCGGCCACCGCCGCCGCCGCCGCACCCTCGGACTTGCGCCCAGGCCCCAGCTGCAGCACGTCCTGCAGCTTCGCCTTGGCATCGTCGCGTGCCCGGAGCGCAGGCGGCCGGTACGCGCCGCCCCTGCCGCTGCCGCCGCCAAGCGCGCCGTCACCGCCGCCGCCTGCCGCGCCGCCACCGCCGCTGCTGCCGCGCGCCACCCCGTTGCCCCTGCTGCTCGCAAGCAACGCCGCGGTGGCGGAACCCCTCCCCGCGAGGCCGCCTGTCCCCTGCACGCCGCTGTAGCGCGCCTCCTCATCGTCCACGTCGTTGTCTGCCTCCAGCTGCTGATTGCGCTCCTCCCGCAGGTGGGGGTTGGAGGAGGCCTTGGCCTCAATCTCCCTCGCCATCCTCTCCGCTTGCCTCTTCATGGCCGGGGTGACCTTGTCCATGTTCAGCTGCGTGGTGTACAGGCTCTCGTCAAAGGTGGAGGTCACGTTGAACAACCGCTTGTTGGCCTCGAACTGATCCCACTCGCCTCTCTTGCCGCCCATCTCGTCCCTGCCTCCACCCCTCCCTTCGCGTCCCCCCTCCCCTGGCAGGGGGGCGAACCAGGAGGAATCCACCGCCTGCAAGTCCCTCACGCGCCCTCCTCCCGCCGGCTGGTTGCTGATGTCCGTGTCTGTGGCGAACTCCATGCCCTTGCGGCGCGTGGCCATGGGGAAGGCGGGTGCGTGCAGCTGCACCACGTCCTGGCCCTCGATCACAAGCGTGGAGACCCCCAGCTCGCCGTTCCGCGCCAGCCGCAAGACGATCTGGAAGGGCTGATCGCGGAAGGGTGTGGCCACGTGAAGCACGCCCTCATGTCGGCTGCCGTCCCTCAGCTGCACCTCCACCCTCTCCCCGATCAGAGTTTTGCAGAAGGCCACATAGCGGTCTCGGCACGCCGCAGCGTAGTCGGCAGTGCCGTGGCTGGGGGCGCCGGCCCTGACCCCGGGCGGGGCCTTTGGGTCCAGCACCTGCCCCTGCATGGCGCTCAGATCTTTCCCAGACAGCGCAGTCGTCCCCTGGGCTGGTGGCATAGGGGTGTGCGCGAGCCTGTGCCGCGCAGACCTGTGTGCGGCAACTGCTTTGCAATGTGGTGATGCTGGCGCCGCATGTTGAATCTCTCTGTCAGAAGGGAAGAAAGGTGCACACATAAAGTGCTCCTTGCGGTGAGTATGTTACTGAACACGCACCTTGCGTACTTTGTAGGAGCGGGGGCGCACCCACGGTATTTCACCTGGCACAGCATTCTGCCCCCATATGCCTAACACAGACATGTGCATGCACTGCAGAAAATGAACAGGCCAGCAGCATACTGTAGCAGTACCAGAAACAGCAGCTGACACGGCCAGGGCAAGCAAGTGTTCACTCCATGTGTGCCCCCCGCTATCATAAATGCAGCCGCTTTGCATGTTTGCAGCTCAAGAAACTGTGTCAGCTGCGGACCCCCCTCTGCTGCGCATACTGCGCGCTGTGCCCAACACAACCATGACCGCCACCACCGCACCGCCAAAGCTTGTTGCATGCCCCATGGCACGTGCAAGCAACCACTGTGAGACCACCATGCTCCTATGTGGACGCATCGCTGTCGTCGTCATGTGTGCGGCGGCGGCGCTGGCTGCTGCCACCCTTTGCAGCCTTGCTGGCAAGGATGGAGGCCAGCGCAGCAGCGCGCAGCTGCCTCTCTCGCTCCTCTCCCGCTGGCTGCACCTCGGCCTCATCGTCACTTCCACCGGCCGCGCCTCCTCCCCTGCCACGGCGGGCCCTGTCGCGACCATTCCCACCATCGCCGGCATCGCCGCTGCTGCTGTCACTGCTGCTGCTGCTGCTGCCGCTGCTGCTGGCGCGCTGCTGGCGCCCTGCCGCATTGCCGTGTCCGGTCAGCAGCACCTCTTCCCCCCCACTGTGGCTGCCACTGCCGCTGCTGCGCCCACACTCACTGCTGGCGCGGCGCTCTTCAAAGCGCCCCTTCTTGGCACGCCTGCCACTGCTGCCGCCTTTGCCACCGTGGCCGTCATTGCCTGGTGACCTGCTGCGGCCACGGCCAGAGCTGCGCTCCCGTTCCTTAGGGCTGCGACTCCTGTCATGCCGGTGCCGCCGCCGCCTGTGCCTGTCCTCGCGCTGCGGCTCCTCAGTCACAGCCTCCTCATCCGCCTCCTGCGCCCTGTGGTGGCGGTGGCGCCGCTGCGGCGGGCTCGTGCTGCTGTCCGCTCCGCCAGAGCGGTGGCCGGTGTGGCGGTCCTCGGCACGCACGGGTGAGTCGCCGCTCGGAGAGCGGGATTGGGAGCGGTGGCGGCGTCGGTGCGACTGAGAGGACTTGCGGTGGTGGTGATGTCGGCTGCTTGGCTCCTCGTCCCGGTCGTCGCGCCTGTGCCGGCCGTGGCGGTCAGATTTGCTGCTGTGTTTGTGCCTGCTGCTGTGTTCGGGGCTTTCGCGGCGCGCGCGGTGCGAGGACCTGTGCTCGCCATCGTCCTGTGAGAAAGGTAGGTACAGCGGCAGCAGAATCACAAGCAGCTATTTGTAAAACAAAATCGAAATCACTGCCACAGGTAAGCAGCACAGCAACACTGGATCACGGTATTGGAGCTCACCACGTAGGCACTGCTGGGCAGGATACTACACCGCAAGCAGCGTAGAGGTGTGCAGCACGGCATGCTGGCAAGCACAGCCACATCAGCCGCCCCGTTCCCATTGTAGCAGCATGTGGGAATGCTTGGGGCAAACACACCCAGGCCAGCGCAGGTGCTGGTGCTGCCACAGCAGCAGCACGAGCGAGCGGCAGGCGGCACCCCGCACCAGCCATGGCAACGCTACCAGCAGCGCGGGCATGAGTCAAATACATGCTGGTAATCTGTAGTAGGCACTGCTAGTATCTGCCACGCCATACCTTGTTGCGCCTGTCGTGCCTGTGCCTGTCATGCTCGTGCCTGTCCCTGGAGCTGTCCTTTTCGCGCCTGCTGCTGCCCCTGTCCCCCCTGCCCCCCCTGTCATCTCGGTCCGCACCCCTGTCTCCGTCCTCGCGGCGATACTTGCCCTCATCGCCGCGGTCGCGCTTCACCGGCTCCCTCGATGCACTTCGCTCCTCCTCCTCAATCCTACGACTCCAGCCGCTGCGCCGGGAAGCCACTGCCCCTTGCTCCGCCACCCCCCGCTCCCCATTGCCAGCAGCATCTGTGCTGGGAGCAATGCCCGACAGCTTTGCGGCCACTGCCGCTGCGGCTGCCTTGGATGCCGCCGCTTCGTCAGTGCCGCTGCTGCCATCGCCAACTGCAGTCGCGGGCTGCTGCTGCTGCTGCACTGCCGCTGGAGGCGCAGCGCCCCAGCGACTTGCACGCTTACCGGAAGCGGCAGCAGCGGCGCGAGGCTCTGAGCTGGGCGCATCAGCAGTGGCGGGTATGGGCAGCACCTGCTGCTGCGCTGCTGCTGGCCAGCCCTGCTGCTGCGCTGCTGCTGACCACGCCTGCTGCTGTGGCTGCAGCACGGCGGTGAATGCGGCGGCGGCCTGCTGCTGGGCTAGCAGCGCCTGCTGCGCTGCCAGCATCTCCTGCTTCCTCTCCTCTAAAAAGACGCTGGGTATGCCGCCGGGGCTGTCTTGCGCGTCTGCCAGCAATGTCCACAGCTCCTCCATGAAGGGGCGCGTCGCCTTCTCCAGGAAGCCTGTGAGCTGCAGCTGCAGCTTGCGCGGGTCCAGCTTTCCCTCCTGCTCAAGGAAGTTGATGCAGGTGCCAATGACGATGTCGTCCTCGTAGTTGAGCAGTTGCGTGATCTTGCCGGTGATCCACTTGGACATGACTGCCAGGTTGACCTTCTTCATGTCCACCTGCGTTGCCAAGGGTAACGTGCCGCCGGGGGGGCAGCGGCGGCTGGCATGGTTGGGTGCATTCAGTTGGCCCACTTGTGAGGTATAGGCGTTGTATGTGTGCACAGCAGCACGGCAGTGCAGCGCCAGCAGCCATCCATCGTTCAGGAGTGACATGCATCCAGCAACAGCACTTGCACCCTGTTGCTCCGTTGTTGCTGCTGCTGCTGCCACTGCTACTGCATAAGTCGACAGCAACCCCGCCTGCCCAACGGTTGATACCGGCACTGCTTCCTTCGGCTGCTGGCTGCTGGTTTGAAACTGCAAAGATCTGCCCACCTTGACGTCCAGGACCTTGCTGAACATAGATGCCTTCTCCATTTTCCTCATGAGCGCCTTGTCCCCACCCCATCTTGTATCCTGGTCAGCGGTGGTGCCTCGAAAGAAGTTCCCAGCCATTGTGTTTAAACGGTTGTGCAAGCAGATGAAGCCCACTGCTTGCTCCACGCACGTACACCTCTGAAGCAAAGGCGCAGGACAGAGAACCTGCGGGGAACCAGATGGTGGAAACGCAGCGGGGCGCGGGCCTTGAGATACAGCCTCAGCAAGCTTCCTATCAACAGTGGTCTGCAGCACTGGCCGCCAGCAGCACATCATCCCAAGCCTCCAGCACGGTGCGCACTGAGCAGCCATTTGTGTGAAAGTATCCTGCACTCAACCGGGGAGGGTGCTAATTTGGACAAGCAGCAGGCAAATACGGCAACAACATCCGGGCAAGCAACCTACCTCTCCACCTGTCGCCTCGCCTGGCCCAGCTGCTCCCCGCTGCTGTCCCACCTCGAGGTCTGGAATCGATGTTTATCCTGATGATCGCACACGTTGCCTACGTGCCACAATGTCCCCCCTAGTTGGGGGGGGGGGGGGGGGGGGGGTCCACCTCAGGCCGAACTGAAGTTCAATAGCACGCCGCCGAGGCCACGTAGTGCACGACGTCTTCACCAGAGGCCTGTGGCGGTGGCAGCGGCTGCCCCCCTTACGTTCAGGCGCGTGAAACCATTTTCTCGCGTTCTTAGGGTGACTGACACCGGCCAGGTCGCTGGTGCTGCTTGTCTCTGACGATCTGAAACCCCGTTGGTCCGTCAGTTCCAGTCCGGAACGCCAGCATGCAGCGGCAGCTGGCGCAGCGGCTGGCCACGCCTCTGCGACGTGCCATGAGCACGAAGTCAGAGGGGGCTAGCGCACACCTGTCTCCTCTGTCCCAATTCGGAGGAGTGCACGGGGTGTCGTCGAAGGGGCAGAAGACATGGCGCAATAAGGTGGGCCTGTGTTCCGTTTGCTGCTGGGTGTGCAGGCGGCGCAGCCGCGGCCACACCACTCCCTCTTGTGTTGCGGCCGTGGCACCCACGTTCGTCACCCGCGCACTCACGCCTGCTGTGACACCGATGCTCTGCTCCTTTCCTGCTGCCAGCCCCTGTTCAGGCGCGATGGAGACCAGCGGTTCAAGACGGGCAGCGAGGCAGTGCAGATGCTGCTGGTGGCTGCACGAAAGAAGGACCCACACTCCACAGAGTTCTTAGAGGTACACACACGCACATACGCACGCACAAAGGCATTTCTCAAGGAGCCCGCTGTGTTTCCGCCGCATGCTGTGATTGTTTCGCACCTGCAACCATTGTGCACCTGGCTGGCTGCTGACGCACGTAACATCGTCCGTGCCCACATCTCCTGCAGCAGCAGCTCTTGACCCACTTGGCACTGCTGACTGTTGGCCCCTCCATGCGCATTGCCAAATCAGACGCTGGAGGACACGTTGCCTGCGCTCATCCCCTTGCTGGACCGACAACCCAAGTATGCGTGGATTGCAAAGCAGCTGCTGGAGCCGGAGCGGTCCATACAATTTCGTGTCGCATGGCTCGACGACATGGGTTACAGGTGCGCTGCAATGCGTGATGTGTGCAGCAGCATGCACACAGATTTATGTTGCGTTTGGTTCACGACAGCATGCGTGCAGTGTTGATATGACCGCCTGCATCACATGCATGTGCAGTTAGTGTGTTCCCTGCGCTGAGCAAGATGTGATGGGAAGCACAGGCTGCGCTGGCTGTGTGCAGATTGCATGCGCAATGACATCGAAACCGACCAAGCTGTTGCGTACATGCATAAACATAATGATGTGGCGCTTTGTGTGACATGTGTGTGCGTGGCTGTTGTGCAGCCGCATGAATAGGGGGTGGCGCACGCAGTACTCGTCAACACTGGGACCCTACGAGGGCGGGCTGCATTTCAGTGGCACACTGAGCTCTGGCCAGGTCAAAGCACTTGGACTCGAAACTGTAAGTCGGTTTTTTGTGGCTGCACACAACCACCAGTGGTACATGCTGCAATGATACAGCATTGCAGAAAGTAAAGATCCCCCTGGCACTTGGATCAAACTATACACACACTGACAGCTTCCTGCAGAAACGAGTGGCCATGGTATTGAACTTGTCAGAGTGACTGACAAGCATGTTACATCAGCAGTGCTATGCTGGTTGCTGCTGAAATCATGAGGTGGCATGCATGCAACAGTTACAAAATGCTGGCGTGGTATTATACACCAGCATGCAATGGAGTGCTGCTGGATGCTTTTGTGGCAATGCAGCAAGTGCTCCCGGATACTTGTGCACATGCACATGGCTCGGTTTCTAACTACGAAGCCACTGGTTCGGCTATCTTTTTTGCCATACAGGTTTTCAGCAACGCTCTTTCCGGATGCAGCTTGGGAGCAGCATCTGGGGGTGCAGACTTCAACCCGCACAACAAATCTGAATCGGAAACCCAAAGGTGCTGACAATACGCTGGCAGGACAGCGGCAGATGTTTTAAATTGCTGTGACCAGCTGTTGTGGCACAGAACATATAGACACATGTGTGCGTGTTTTTCACTGCCGACAAGCAACCAGCACAATGCACTATATACATGTGTACTAGTAGTTAGTTTGCAGGTGGAAGAGGTGGCGCGCCGGTCATGATTGGAGCACGACTGCTGCCATGTCAACATAGACGAAATTGTTTGTGCAGCTGCATCTCATTGTCCGCCACAATGCTTGCAGTGCGCGTGAGTATGACTGTTGCGCCTGGCTGCACTGGTGCTGCTTGTTGTGTGCAGGTTCTGCCAAAGCTACATGACTGAGCTTTCCAAGTACATTGGGCCAGAGTGAGTGGACGATGACCGCGTGCATCAAGAGCTGTCCATGTGTCCCAATATGTGTGCCGTCACTTGAGCTATACAACCCTGCCCAGCACGCATGGCTTGCTGCGTTTCGTTTATGCAGACTGCTGTAGGCACACCTTCACCATGGTAGATGCTGAGTACTTTTCAAGGCTGACACTTCAGAAGTGCCAGCACCTATATTTGGGGGCAGTGGCACAGCCAGATGTCGCTTGCAG
The DNA here is from genome assembly GCA_032358315.1 of Ophiocytium majus. Classification (NCBI taxonomy): domain Eukaryota; class Xanthophyceae; order Mischococcales; family Ophiocytiaceae; genus Ophiocytium; species Ophiocytium majus. Next base: position 11,894 of record JAULBY010016623.1, read on the forward strand.
CTGCATGAGTTGCATTTTGAAATACAGATGCCTGTGCCGCCCCCCTGTGCAGTTGCACCTCTCAATGTACGGTCGCGGCTGTTACCACATGACACCTTTGTCCGCACAGCCATTGCAGCTCATTGCCAGGCCAGGTGCGGGCCTGAGGGAGTGCAGTTGCAGCGATGCACGGTTGCCAGCACCCTGCACTCACTTTGTGGAGCGCCTTGTATGCCCGTATGCAGCTTGGACATACCGTCAATGGGCTACGGCGTGGGGTTGTCGGAGGTTGGGTACCTGTACGGGCAGTACAAGCGCGTCAACGACCACGTGGCACAGAAGGGGCGCGGAGTGCTTTGGGGCGGGCAGCAGCTATACCCAGAGGTGACTGGGTTGTGCTGTGGTAGGATGAGGTTGGATGTACGCCTGTCTGGGGTAGGGATGTAGCCGTGGACGGGTAAAGGGTTGCGTCAGTCAAGACGACAGCAAGCAAGCTTTGCCGTTTACATAAAGCTCACAAGTCCAGCACACGCTCTAAAAACAGCAGACACTATAAAATAAGAACACCCTAAACTCAGCCTTTCTGGTCAGGTGCTGTAGCTCAAGTATAGGTAGGGCTGGAAGGTGGGCAGGTGCTAGTACCAGCAATCAAGGGACACATGTTTAAGGGAGCAGCTACAGTGTAGGAACCTGCGGTAGGCACCTGGTGGCTGCCTTGCACACCCGCATCAGCTAGCTTAAAGCCAAGCCAGCCCGTGAAGCTTGTCATGTGGTTGCCCAAGCAACTGCACCTGGCAAGTGACACGTATTGCCACAAGAAAGTAAATCACAGAGCACGTGCAAGACACACTGTATTTCGACATGCACAATGGACCACGTGCGCTGTGCATCATAAGCACACCAAGCACTAAGTCAGTCAGAGCTTTTTTTTACATTACGAAAGCACTGTTATTCACTGTAGGCGTTCCCGGTTGCTGCTGCTGTTACAATTGTGCACCAGGCTGTGGGCCACGGCGTGGTGCACTTTGCCAACGAAATGCTCAAGGACAAGAATGACACCCTCAAGGGCAAGCGCTGTGTGATCTCTGGCAGCGGCAAGCTGGCACTCAGCATTGCCAGCAAGCTGCTTGAGATGGGCGCCATTCCCCTGAGCTTCAGCGACTCCAATGGACACATTGTGGAGAGCGATGGTGAGCGCCATACACACCGCCCTTAGGACCGCCTGCTGTCTGCACCCCAAGGCATGTGTCACTGCATGCGTTTTTAAACTTTACAGAAGCTTGAGCACAATGCTTGTGTGCACGCGCCTCCCCATGCGTAGTCACGCCTTCCCACAGTGCACCGCCACCTGTACGCAGAACGTACGCCAGCCAGGCTTGACACGGCACAGCCATGCATGCCACTGAGCCCACCATGCCCATCCGCCCCATCCAGTGTGTCTCATGGTATGCTGCTCTTTTACTTGCCATGTTTCGCTGTCTACTATCAGGTTTCGATGCGGCAAAGCTGCGAACGGTGGTGCGCATCAAGAGCGAGCGCGGCGCGCGCCTGGGGCGCTACATCATCTCTTCCACCACTGCGCGCTTCAATGAGCCGGAGTCTCTGTTTGAGGTGCCGTGCGACATGGTGTTTGCAGCTGCGCAGAGAGGGGAGATCGACGAGGTTGCTGCCAACAAGCTGGCAGACAACGGGTGCCTGGCGGTGGTGGAGGGCGCCAATGCGCCGTGCACCAAGGAGGTGAGCTGTGTGGCAGCAGTAGGCTTGGTGCGCGGCAGGAGTCGTGGGTGGTGCATTGGTGCTTCACAGATGTGCTTTGGTGCTTCACAGATGTGCTTTAGCTGCACCAGTGTGACGTAGGTGGCTTGCCACAGGGCTGTTGTACACACCTGATCTGCAGCACTATAAGTAGGTATACTGAATCTTCAACAAGTGGTCAAGCGGTAGGTTACTTTCAACCAAAGCCATGTGCAGTGTGAGGTTGAGTCAGTCCGCTTTCACGCTGGGGGATGGGTGCTAAGCTTTTGGTTTTAGCCTTCATACTGTGAGTATGGGGTGCCAACCACCTAAGCGACAACGGTCACAACGTCCAGGCTGCCATGTGCGTGCTATTACTTGTACTTGAGATTGACTACTCCAACGTGGACCACAGCAGCAGCTGGTACTGCCAGCGGAAAAGTTGTTGAGGGCCTGCGGCCTGGTGCGCCCAGTCATTGCCAGCTCAGGCCCACATGGAGCACCAGCGATGACGCAGTGGAAGCAGGGCTGTCAAGCATTGACCCTGTGTGTTGAGGCTGACATTCACATAAAGTGAGGGCTGTGGCAAATGCAAGATAAGCTACTGGAGAGGCCACACAGAATGAGGTTCACTTAGAAATAGAGACCCCAAATGAGTGCACATACATGGAACAGACTTAGTGCTGGACTCTTTCAAAGGAATTTCTAATGCATACTCATGCGTGGGGCGTGGTGTGACATGTTGGGACGTGCGGATGTCATTGCATGGTTTACAAAGGAGCGGTCATGAGGAATACTTGCGGTGGTTTGCAAGAGCAGGTCATGCGGCATTTTTGAGTTGTGTGGTGCGGAAACTTCTGTGGCTTGCTTGTGCAGAGCATGCCGGCGGTGCTTGGGCTGCGCCATGCACTGCTGTGGCCACCAGCAGTACCACTCCACGCATTGCTGGATACCATCCCAATGAGTGCGCTGTGTAGCTAAGTTCAAACTTAAGTTGTGTGTGTAGGACCGCTGGTGCAGCTCGCCCACGTTTCTTCATGCGCACATCTTGGTGCTGGAGGCCAACATGAGCCACTTTGACGCACACTAGAGGGGGGTTCGATGTGTGTGTGTGGAATGTGCGCATGACAATGCGGGAGCGAACATGCTGGCCCCCATGCCATCAGCCTATGTAGTCGACGACCGCAGGTACTGAAGTACGTCAGCACGCACTTGTCGTGCTCACCAGCATGACACCGGATGGCACTGCAGTGGGTGCACCGATGCCAAGTCGAACAAGCACAACCTGCATGCACACGCATACGTCAACGTGCCATGTGCCATGGCCACCACACTCGCAATGCCATGTACATGTCCCTGCCTCTTCTCATGCGCGCAGGCCCAGGCCGTCTTCCGCAAGCGCGGCATGCTCTTTGGCCCGCACATGGCCACCCTCGCCGGCAGCGCCATCGTGTCCGGCTTTGAGCTTAGCTCCAACCCGCTGCTCCCAGGGCAGAGCATCGACAGGCGCATCGAGGAGCAGATGGCGCGCCTATTCGCGGACGTGAACGCTACCGCAAAGGAGTTCAACACCCGCGGCGACCTGCACGCCGGCGCCATAATAGCGGGCTTCACTAAGGTGGCCGATGTCATGCTGGCGCACGGCGCTGTGTGAGTGTGACCGCACAAGGGCACACTGAGGGTGCCGCAAGCCGTGGCGTGCGCAGATATTGTTGGGGGTGGGGGGTGGGCAGTGAAAGGGCTGGAGGCTCTTGCGCTGTGAATAGGCCGGCAAGCGCGCGTCGCAGGCACCACCTTTGCTAGTTCCAACTTCAGCTACCGTGGCATCGTAGTGATTTTGCTGCCAGCCAGTTTGGTGGTGCCCTTTATAACACGTGTGCATAGACGAGCCATGCTGGCCAACCGGCATTTTTTGGCGCGACTTGCACTGCCGTTGGCACTGCCCGTGCTTCCAACGTGTTGGCCGATGCTGCTCGTCCATAAAGACGTCTCATCACTGACATGCCTACAAAGACGCCTCAATATTGACATGCCCCAGCTGTAACAGGCACACAGAGGGCACATGCACCACAGAACAGCAGTGCCAACACAGAACAGCAGTGCCAATATCTGACGCACGACAGGCTCATGCCATGATACCATGTTAAATGGGCAGTGCTCACGTGTGCACACACTCGCCGTTGAACGAGGCAGCTCTCTCAAGCGCGGCCTGCACACCATGCGGCACTGTGCCCAGACATTCACCGGGCAACACCAACAGCTTGCAGCAGCCCCCGCCTGCATTTGCACCACCCATCCGCTCATACATACCCAGCAACCCGTATCAACAACCCGCCGTTCCTCTGCTGGCTGTAAGCGGCCTCAGTAAGGCTCTCAAACTACTTGGGTGTCTCTCTGCGCTTGTACTTCAGGCAGCGGAAACATAGAAATGCGCGGGCGCATGCCACGCATGCGCCCCGACTGAAACGAAAATCGCTAAACCCCTACTTGGTCCCCATGGCGTGCGGCCAACCACGCAATGTCAGCGCGCACGCCTCACAACCGGCGCAGCGCCCACCTTGTGCGATCAGCCAGGCCCAACGTTCGCTGCAAGGTCTGCTTGCTAGTTTACACATACTCAGCGTGGCAGTGGTCTGTCCTGTCCCAGCGTTCCTTTGGGTATCTGCACAAACTGCAGATCCGTGTGTGTGCCGTTGAAGACGGCTGCCCACCCAGGCGGTGGGCGCGTGCCGCGCGCCCCCCCTGCCCATCTGCCCTCTCCCCGCCTCCATCCCACAACCCCCCGCCGACTATCCACAACAGCACAAACGTACAAACCACCCGCCGCAGCCACTACCTCGGCCGTGCGCCGCCGCTTGCCGCTGCCTCGTTTTCGCCCGCCACCGCCCGCCGCCGCCCGCGCCAACGCAGCGCTTGCGCTGGCATTAGTTACCGAACGCACGCCACTCATCAACATGCACCGCCACCACCACATGCACCCAACAAAACGCCTGCCCCCCTCCCCTTTGCCACACGCAGTGGCAGCTACATACACCATTCACAGAGTCATGTGCCGAGAGATGCAACTCCCGTGTTCCGTCGCGGCGCCGCTGCGCTGCTGCTGCTGCTCGCCCGCCAGTTTCCAGCACACCCTGCTGTGCAGTCCTGCTGCCACATGGCAGTGGCGTTCATATGGAATCGCCAATAAGTGTGCGCACGGCCGCGAGGCGGTTCATGGTGCCTGCGCGGCGCAAGACTTTAACCATGGACACTGGAACCGCAGGCCACCTGTGCCACACACGCACACACACACGCACATACTCAGCACACACACGATTTAGCGGCATACAATGATACTCTAGCAGCCACAATACGCTTGCAAGGGATAGGCAAGCGCTGGTACCTGTTTTTTTTGGCGTCGCAGCAGCAATAGGCGGCGCTTCGCAACAAGTGCGTGCTGTGCATACGCAGCAGCTGCTGTAAACACCTGGTTGAATCACTCTGAGCGATGTTGGGTAGTGAGCATGCCCACCAGTCTGCTTACTTGAGAGCGTTGATGATAAACCGGTCATCCATCAGGCGTGAGTCCTGGGTTATGGCCATTTTGTACATGGCCTGCATGGAGACAAACACAGCAAGACGAATTTAGCTTAGCCAGAGCAGTAGTGTTTGTTGCACATGCAAGAGCATGAGCTTGCTTCCTGCCACATCCGATGACCAAGACAATGAACCCCAAAACAGGCAGACTGGTGCAGGGGGTGTTCTTTGCGATGCAAGGGCTGAGCGCCTAGCTGCTGCCTAATCTTCAGTGCACCTCATTCTACACCGACAGCTCTGCCCACAAGAGTTTGCACCATGCGGTCAGTGTTCCACTCTGCCACAAGAGTTGGCACCATGTGGTCAGTGTTCCATGCAGCCATCCGCCCACATCTGCCGACTCTACTGCAGCTCCCGTGCCAGGGCAAACAACAGCTTCCATAGCTGCACATCGTGCTCTGATCACCAACTTCAAGGCGCATTCTGGTCAAGAAAGCCAGAATGTGTGCGTTTTTATGCAGTCTCACCTCACTCTCCACCAGCTCTCCCGCCTCCCATGCCAGCGCAGCGCCTGCCAGGAGCATGTCCGGCCTCTCTGGCGACGAGTTGAGAATGGAGCCAACCATGGCTGCGCCCAGTCCCAGGTTGCCGCACTGTATCTCCGCCAGGGCCACGCGGCACTTGAGGTCTGCAGTTGAGGTGCACGTGCCATGTGGCGGTGCTGAAGTGGTCAGTGTGGTAGTGCTGGAGTGGCCAATGCGCGTCACTAGACCATACATGGCACAGGGGCAGGCAGCGCTCTGTGTTTTTATGTGAAAAGGGGATAACTTTGGCAGCTGCAGGTTGCACAGCGGCTGGGTGAAAAGCCGATACCTAACTGGGCAATGACGTGTTTATGGCACATGAGATGTGGAGCCCGTGTACAACAACACAAACATTTCAACAAGGGAAGGATTGTGTTTAAGCCACTTGTAAGCAGCTGTTGAAGTGCACAACATGCGCTTAATCAGGCAAGCGAATGCGGCCACTGACCCGGTTTGTTGGGGTTGAGCATGAGTCCCCTGCGGTAGGAGTCCAGCGCCTCCCTGTGGTCCTGCAGTAGGGCCAGCACGTCACCACGCATTATGTACACCTGCGGCTCCATTGGGTCCAGCACCAGCGCCCTGTCATAGTCGCTCAGCGCTGCAAGTGCAACACAGGGCAACAGCACGTGCATACACATGTATATGTGAGCATAGGCAGCCATGTCGAGGTTGTGCCAGGGAAATTATGACATGCACCTGATGCATTGAACAGACCTGCAAGCTGCCACAGCACTGACTCAACAAGCCCATTGATGACACTTGCATTGCACTTGCATTGGGAATGGCAACATGAATGGGTGCTGAAGTTATTAGTCGCACAGTCTGGGCATGTATCACAAGTGATTTTTTTCACTGCTGGCCGGCGCACCTGACTCATAGAACACCCTCACGTCACCCTGAGAAGCGGCATCCATAATCAGCTTCTCATCAGCCAAGCCTGCAGTGCAGCACGCCAGCAAACAGCACAACAAGTTTTTGGTTACCAGAGTGCGTTTCACACCGAGCTGCGTGCTACGCTGAGGTGCCAAGCCATCACGCTGCGCAAGCCTGCCCACACGCCACAGGATTGCCGGAATCAAACACCTGGTGCCCCCCGGTGTCAGCAGCACTGCCACATGACAGCTACTCTGTTCTCCTCACCATGCGCTGACTATGCAAACTGCGTGCACCACGGCAGCGTGCGCTGACCTTCGTATGCCATGCCCCTGCTTAGCCAGAACTCGCAGCGGTCAGGCACCAGATTTAGGGCCTGCGAATAGTCCAGAATGGCCTCGCGCTGCCGCCCAAGGCTCGCACGCGCACCGCCCCTGTAATGCCAACATGTTACATCAGCAGTGCATCAGTAGGGTGCCGAGGTCGCCACGTGTGTGGGGGCAGTGATGCACAAGCCCAGCAGTTTTTCAGCAGCAGCAGCAGAAGCACCACGGCCAGAGCGAATAGAAGCAGATGGTGCAGTGGCAGTACATGGCAGCATGGCCCCACATGCTAGGAGCAGGGTGGCATATTCACCTGTTGGCGTGGGCACGTGCGAGCAAGTACTTGTTGCCAGATGAGCTCTCGCGCCAGGCAGGGGTGTCCAGCTCCTCAATGATCTGCAGCAGCAACGGCCACGGAATGCACCGACCGGCAAGAGCACCAACAGGTCACCAGCAGCAACAGTGGCAGTGGTACTATATTAGTGTTGGGGTGTGCCGCGTGCTGGTCTGGTACGCATTAGGTACCTGCTTCCTGATGGCTGGCCTGCGCCGCATTCTGTGCAACTGTTGGTGCCCATGACTGCTTGCCAAGTTACAACACCACGAGCGAGCTGCCACTGCCGAAAATGAGAATTCCAAATTCCATCTCACAGGCAGTGCAACAAAGCACCAGGGCACTGACCTCTGTCTACTGCTGCTCCGCAGCCACGAAGTCCTCATCGAAGTACCTATATCTATGAGTGTTGGATTACCATTAGTTGAAGTACCTACATGTGTTGGTGTTGAAGTAGCATTCGTTAAAGTACCTACGTCTGTCAGTGTTGAAGTGGCAGTAGTTGAAGTACCTGTGTCTGTGAGCGTTGAAGTAGCAGTAGTTGAAGTACCTACATCTATGAGTGTTGAAGTAGCAGTAGTTGAAGTACCTACTTCAAGTACGCTGGGCGGTACGTGTGAGATGGGTGCTAGGTGTGGGTGTTGAAATAAGACTTTGGGTCCTTGACCGGCGGTATAAGTGACCTGCTGGCATGGATGTGAGTGCGGCCGGTCTTTTTTTTCATTGATGCCTAGTGGTAGGTCGCAGCGTACAAACTTTGCATGATACGCCACATGGCGTACTTCTGTAAATACTTCTGAAGTATGGCATGTTCAAATACACACATTTGTGTAGGGCAAAATACGCCACAGGTCACATTTTTGGGCGTACGAATACATGGAAATAGGCGATATTTGTGAAAGAAGCCTAAAGGTTGCCAAGCCCAGATGTTGTTTTGCTGAGGTAGAAAATACTACTTACATGTTATATGCTGCGACCCATCACTATTTGTGTCCGCTCCTCGCCCCCAGCCGCTATTTTTCGCGCAATAGGCGGCAGACCAGTTTTGAAGTAGCAGTAGCTGAAGTACCTACATATGTGAGTGTCAAAGTAGCAGTAGCTGAAGTACCTACATCTGTGAGTGTTGAAGTAGCGGTAGTTGAAGTACCTACATCTGTCAGCGTTGAAGTAGCAGTAGTTGAAGTACCTACATCTGTGAGTGTCAAAGTAGCAGTAGCTACTCCAAGTACCCGGGGTGGTAAGCGTGAGATTGGTGCTAGGTGTGCGCGTTGAAGTAATACCACTTTGGGCTCTTGAAGTGTGTGTACTAGTCATGGAGACATGGGGGCATGTGGGCACCGGAGTGCGGCTCTTGAAGTGCAGTACAAGCGATATGCTGAGCATTGATGTGAAAGAAACCAAAAAGGTGACTGAGCCCAGGTACTCCCGTGGCTGGGGCAGAAAGCCAGGCCGAAGCCT
>JAULBY010016634.1:0-20693 GCA_032358315.1 Ophiocytium majus
TTTTAATGTTAAATGTGTTGATTAAGTTGGCAGGTTGATTCGTTGATATGTTTATTAAGGGATTATATATCAAATATTTACGGTGTATGTATTTTATTTGGCTGGTATTGAAGCAGTGCACCTACTTTATCAACTAATTCTCCCTTTTAAGCATATCAACAATTGCTTAAATAACCATACTTTCGTAACCATGAGTACTATAGAAAAGAAAGCCCCGTATCCGTTTAAAAAAATTGCGGTGGCTGTTGCTTTTTCGCCTCGTATTGAGGCTATTTTGGCTGAGAGCAAACGATTGCAGGCCATTTTTGATGCCGATATGATGTTTATTCATGTGGGTGAAAAAAATCTGCAACAGGAACAATACTTAAAGCATCTGTTACACCGATTTGAATTAGATGCACCTAACCATAAACTTCTGTGGGAAGAAGGGGATCCTGTAGATGTTATCCTCGATAAATGCAAAGAAAATGATATTGATTTACTTGTTGCAGGGGCTTTGGAAAAAGAGAGTTTGGTAAAATACTTTTTGGGTTCGGTGGCGCGAAGGCTTTCGAGGAAAGCAAAATGTTCGGTATTGATGTTGCGTGAACCGAGTATTTTATCGAAGCCGGTTCAGAAAATTGTGGTGGAAGGAAGCGATCATCCCAAGACGGTGAATACTGTTGAAACAGCGGTGTATCTAGCCAAACAAACTAAGGCAAACGATGTTACCATTGTGCAGGAAAGTGACGTAAGCAAATTGGCGCTGATACGCAGTGATGAATTTAGTGACAATGAGGCGGAGGAACAAAAGGAAAAAATTATTCAGGACGAGAACGCTCGGCTGGATGAGATTTTGGCATGTGCAGGTTGTGGAAACCTGAAGGTTAATGTGGAACGTCTGGATGGAAAACCAGGTTATGTAATTACGCAATATGCGCGCGAACAAAAGGCAGATGTGCTTGTGTTAAACTCACCCGACCGGAAATTAAATTTAATCGATAGGGTTTTTCCTCATGATATTGAATACGCATTGGCTGATTTGCCTTGTGATTTATTAATCGTCCATTCCAGGATTGATGATGAAGAGAAGTAAGCGAAAAGAAAATAGTGAGTAGCTAAATATTAAATAAAGGCTGTGCTCCCTTTTGGAACTAGGATTACCGGGTAAAAGAAAGAAAATAAATAAAACAGTTAACGCCAATACAATAAATGAAACACGAAGAACTCATTTACCTCTTTGTTTGCCTTGGCACCATGTTGCTCACAGGGCGGTTCTTTGGGGAGTTTTTTAGAAAACTAAAAATGCCGTTGGTGGTGGGTGAATTGATTGCGGGTATTTTATTGGGACCTACAGTACTTGGACAATACGCACCATTTTTAACAGAACATGTGTTTACCACAAAAGGTACAATCGGTTTGGTGCTGCAAGGGATTACCACCATGTCGGTTGTGATGCTATTGTTTGCAGCAGGTATGGAGGTTGAACTTTCCATTATCAGGCAACAAGGCAAAACAGCTTTGAAGGCAAGTTTTGTTGGCTTGATTATTCCCTTGGTGTTAGGATTTTTTGCAGGACGTGAATTCACACATTTGTTTGGTGAAAACAATTCGGATAATGTACTCGTGTTTAGTTTGTTTATGGGAACGGCAATGGCAATTTCAGCGCTCCCTGTTATTGCTCGTACATTAATGGACTTGAATTTATTTAAAACGAAAATCGGAATGATTATCATCGCTGCGGCCATGCTGGATGATTTAGTGGGTTGGATTTTGTTTTCGGTTGTATTGGGCCTCATGAATAAAGGAGTGGATAGCTGGGGTGTTTTATATACGGTAGGCTTCACAATTTTGTTTGCGCTCACTATGCTTACATTGGGCCGGGTTGGAATCAATAAATTTTTGCCTTGGGCCAAACGGAAACTTTCGTGGCCGGGTGGTATTCTTTCCATCTCATTAGGGTTTGCCTTTTTAGCTGCAGCCTTTACCGAAAGGATTGGTATTCACGCCATCTTCGGAGCTTTTATTGTGGGTATTGCATTTGGCGATTCGGTACATCTTACCGAAAAAACACGCGAGATTATCAATCTCTTTATCACCAATATTTTTGCCCCGATATTTTTTGTGAGTATTGGATTTAAAATAAACTTTATCGCCAATTTTGACCTAAGCATAACACTTATCGTATTGGTATTGGCCATTGTTTCCAAATTGCTGGGAGCAGGGCTGGGTGCATTATGGGGTGGCCTCAAATGGAGGGAAGCTGTGGCTGTTGGTTTCGGCATGAATGCGCGTGGAGCCATGGAAATAGTGTTGGCTATACTAGCTTTACAGGCAGGAGTGATATCCCCTCAATTGTTTGTGGCAATTGTTATTATGGCGGTTGTAACAAGTATCATGGCAGGCCCTATGTTGCAATATTTACTTACAGGGGAGCTAAAGGTAAATGTAAGCCTGAAAGATTTAAATCCATTGAGTACAGAGGAATAGCTGGTAAAAGCGGCTCTCTTTATAAACTTTTGCAAGTAAATTTTGTTTCAAAACTAAATGCCTACTACTATCAACATATTTTGGTTCCGAAGAGATTTGCGCTTACAGGATAATGCCGGATTGTATCATGCCTTAAAAAGCGGTAATGCTGTTTTACCCATATTTATTTTTGACAAAAACATACTCGATAAACTGGAAAACAAAGCAGATAAGCGAGTTGATTTTATTCACCGGCAACTGTGCTTACTCAAACAGGAACTGCAGGCGTTGGGCAGCGACTTACATGTATATTATGGAACCGCACAGCAAGTTTGGCAACAGCTTGTATCGAACTACACCGTCCAAACTGTTTTTGCAAACCATGATTACGAGCCATCAGCGATACAACGAGATGCTGAGGTTGATGTTTTTTTATCGGGGAAAAAAGTGGGATTTAACACATACAAAGACCAATGCATTTTTGAAAAGGACGAAGTGGTGAAAGATGATGGCAAACCCTATACTGTTTTTACGCCCTATTCGCGTAAGTGGAAAGCGAAACTCAGTGGTTTTTACCTGAAGCCTTATCCCACAGAAAAGTATTTCAGTAATTTTTACCAAACAGCATCTTCACCCATGATTTCGTTGACTGAAATTGGATTTGCCGAAACCGGTGAAAAGTTTCCGGATAAAGAAGTGGCACAACAACTCATCAAAAAATATTCAACGGACAGGGATTTTCCGGCAATAAACGGAACGTCACGATTGGGCATCCATTTCAGGTTTGGAACGATTAGCATCCGCGAAAAAGCACGCAAGGCCCAACAACTGAATGAAACATTTTTGAACGAACTGATATGGCGGGATTTTTACATGATGATTCTTTCTCATTTTCCGCATGTTGTAGATGGTGCATTCAGGAAAGAATACATTAATATCCAATGGCGCAATAACGAAAAAGAATTTGAAGCATGGTGCAGTGGTCATACAGGGTATCCAATAGTGGATGCAGGAATGCGTGAGTTGAATACAACAGGGTTCATGCATAACCGGGTGCGTATGATAGTGGCGAGTTTTTTAACCAAACACCTCCTAATAGACTGGCGCTGGGGCGAGGCTTATTTTGCGCAAAAACTGCTTGACTTTGATTTGAGTGCAAACAATGGCGGTTGGCAATGGGCGGCAGGTTGCGGTACCGATGCAGCACCTTATTTCAGGGTGTTCAGCCCAGCATTGCAAACCCAAAAGTTCGATAAAGACCTTGTGTATATTAAACAGTGGATTCCTGAATTAAACACATTGCAATACCCAAAACCTATTGTAGAACACGCGATGGCTCGTAAGCGTTGCCTGGAAGTTTACAAAGCGGGCCTAACCCAATAATATGTGTTGTAACAAGTGTTTTTTATTTTGTATTGCAGGATGCTTGTTGTTATGATTCCCTACTTAACCTCAAAAACACGAAAGGTGTATATACCACAATGTTGCACTCAAAATACGTAAAGTAACGTATGGCATCCCTAAGTGCTTCCATCTAAGTTTGAAACGGATATTTGGTCCGAAATAAACACTTAGATTATGAATATAAAACTCTACTTAAACAATGCAATACGTTTTATTGTATTGTTATTGGTTTACATTGGTACGATGTGGCAACATGCCGTGGCGCAATGTGGATCCGTTTCTGCTTACCGCCCAACAGTTAGTTCAACGGTTGTGTGTTCGGCAAATCAAATTTACTTACGTGCAACAGGCTTGCCCGTAACAACATGGATTTACCGTGATAACAATACGGGGGGCTGGAGTCCTTTTAGTTACAACACGGATAATACATCCCAGTATGTGAGCGTGAGTACAACTACTACACGAACATACAGAGCTGTGGTGAGCACATTATCATGCCCTACTGATACCACAATGGGTGTTGATGTGGTGATTATGCCAGCTACTTATGGCAATAACAATGCGATTAAACTTTCGGGTACTGCAAACCAGGTTTGCTCGGGAGGTCAGGCTACATTGCGTATGATGGATCAGGGGTATTTACCTACAATGTGGATTTTCCGGGACAATGGGGGTATTTGGTCTGTCTACACTTACACATCTTCACAATCTATTTCAGTATCGTTGCCAACCACAAGTGTGCCGATGGTGCGTGAGTATAAGGCGCTTGTTAAGAGAAACGGTACAAGTTGTTTCCAAGATTCTTCGGCAGCGTTTGCTATTTCGGTTTCGCCTACAACAGGAGGAAACAATCCCAATATTTCGCCCACATCAACTACAACTTCTGTTTGCAGTGGAACAAGTCTTTCACTTCAGGTAGACTGGGCCCTTGAAATAGGTAACTGGATATACAAAGATGCAGGAAGCAATACCTGGCAAACATTTACTTCGGGCTCAACCACAGCGTACGATTTTAATACCAATGTTCAGGTATCGGGTATGCGTGAATACCGCGTTATTCTCAAAAATCCTACTACCTGCACGGCAGATACCAGTGGTCCTTACATGGTGATGATAAACGCATCCCAACGCAGGGTGCTGACGTCAATTCAACCCCGCATTAACGGAACAAACACCCAGGTATGTGCGGGCAGTTCAATGCCGTTTCAAATTCCGGGTTACAATAATATTTCATCATGGATTTACAGAGACAGTGCCAATGGAATCTGGAATTCTTTTAGCAGCAGCACTTCGCCATCCCTAAGCAGTTCGAGTAGCATTACTGTTAATTTAAACAGGGAAGTACGTGTGGTTATTAATAATTCAAGTGCCACTTGTTCATTTGACACATCGGCTCCGGTGTTTTATACTGTGAAAGCAAATGTGAAAGGAAATACAACATCGTCAATGCCGTTTACTCCCAATGCGGAACTTTGCATCGGGACACAACCCACCATTTATTTGCAAAATAACCTATCGATAAGCACATGGTTGTACCGCACAAATAATACGGGTTCGTGGACCAATAGTTTTTCATCAGGAAATACATTCACAGAGTACAATGCCACAAATTTTACAACCAATACTATTCGTTCGTACAGGGCAATTGTAAATAACACAACCATTTGTAGAATAGATACAACAGGAGAAGTGCAAATTTTATACAAGGTAGCACTTCCGGGTGGAACGATCGGTATTACACCAACAGTGAATCAGTCGGCTTATTGTGCGGGTTCAACGGTATCGGGTAATATCTCTTTATCAAACAATCGCCAGGTAACCAAATGGATTTACAGAGACAACAATGCCGGTATTTGGAACGATTTGCCATCTTCAAGCAGTACGTTTTTCAGTGATTACAACACCACAATTGTAGGTGCAACAAAACGTTCTTATAGAGCATTGGTTCGCACGCTGGAAACATTTACAATTGATACTTCGCTTGAGGTTTCGGTTGATTTGAATACCATTAGCAGAGGTTCGGTGGCTGTTGCGCCAACATCAGGTTTGGCAGCAATTTGTAACGAAAACTCACTTACGTTGAATATTGTACCGCCAACAGGATATACTGTAAACAACTGGTTGTACCGCGATACTGTTTCATCATCATGGTTTAACCTGGGGTCATCATCAACGTCAATTTCTAATTATATATCTACAACAAATACGAAACGTTTGTACAGGGTTATCCTGGTTAACTCAAGCATTTGTAAATATGATACAACAAATGCCCTTACCATTTCGGTGAATAAAAAGCTGGCCAGAAACAATACGTCTTATTTGCCTTCAACTACTACTGCAGCCATTTGTGGTGGTACGTCATTAAATGTTACCATTTCGCTGCCTTCCGGAGTGAGTGTCCTTCGCTGGATATACAGAGACAATGGATCGGTATGGAAAGAAATACTCAGCACGTCAACAAGTTATTTTGAGAGCACTACCAATACAAGGGTGTTGGTGCCAACCACACGCGAGTACAAAGTGATTGTAAACGATAACAACAATTGTGTGAGTGATACTTCGGCTGCAGTTTCGGTAAGCATTAATCCACTCGGAAATGGCGCCATGAGCGGTATTACGCCTACTACAACATCTCCGGTATTGTGCTCAGGAAATACAAACTCTTCGGTAAATTTTACTTACAATGGCAATGTTCAAAAATGGGTTTACAAAGATAATGGCGGAGTGTGGCAAGAGTTTGTGAGCAGCACTGCATCAACCTATTTGTATGATGCTAATATGTATGTGAATGCCACAACTAATCGTGAGTACCGCGCATACTTACAACGCCCCAATTCATGTTTGATTGATACAACTCAAATTGTGTCGGTGCAAATTCGCCCAATGACATTTGGGAATGCACCGGCTATTCAGCCAACGGCAACAGTGGCCAATGTATGCAGTGGTGGTAATTTTAACACAAACATTAATTCCGGAAATGGTTTTTCGGTACATAAATGGATTTACCGCAACGGATTGGTGGGTGATTGGAATGAATTAGCATCAAGCTCGTCAAGCACCTCATATTATGAATCAAATACAGCAGTAAGTGCAAATACATTGCGTTCGTATAAAGCAATTATTTTAACCAATACCTGTAGTTATGATACTACCCAGCAAGTAACCGTTCAGTTGAATGCCCGCACATATGGGTATGCAAATGGTGTTGCCATTACTTCGGCCAATGGTGTGTATTGCGCAGCAGGTTCTATCGGCACAAATGTAGTGTCTACTACCATGCCATCGGGAGCAAGTGTTCGTACTTGGATGTACATGGATAATATGGATGGAAAATGGTTAACAATTGCCAACAGTACATCTAACTTTTTAACACATACCAATACGGCCGTTTCAGTTCCAACATCACGTTCATATCGTGTGGTGGTGAACAATACAACTACCTGCAGTTACGATTCATCAAATGTATTCAGCGTTTCAATTAACCCTGCAGGAGTAGGTTACGCAACTACCATTACACCAACCATTTCAAGCAATACGATTTGTAACGCCTCTACTAATCCTAATTTAAGTGTGAGTTTACCTTCGGGTTACAGCATTTTGAAATGGGTGGTAAATAATAATGGAACGGGGTGGACTGATTTTGGTTATGCAACCAATAGCACATTTATGACAGACTACAATACCTCTGTTCAATCGCCTGTAAGCAGAAGTTACCGCGCCATTGTAAGCAATAGCCTCATGTGCTCGGTTGACTCAACCAATACCATTAGTGCAAGTATTAATCCTGCAGTAAGGGGTGTTTTAAATACAGTTACGCCAACATCAAACAGGTCGTACTATTGTTATACAAAAGCGATACAGATGAGTGTTTCTGCACCATCGGGTTATAGCATTGAAAAATGGATTTACAATGATAACAATACAGGCTGGAACGATTTTACAAACAGCACTACATCATCTTCGTTAACGGATAACAATACCTATGTTGCTGCAGTAACAAGCCGTGCATATCGTGTCATTATGTTTAACAGCAATACCTGTAAACGCGATACAACTGCAGAATACGCTGTTGTAATTAACCCTCGGGGTGGAAACATTGGTTTGCGTACAGTTGTGCCAACGGCTTCACCGTCTTCAGGCATTTGTTCGGGTAGTTCGGTAACCTTAAATGTAGCACCGGGTACCGGAAACGAATTGATTAAATGGACCTATAGTGATAATGGCAATGCTGGTCCGTGGTATGAAGCTTTGGGTTCATACAATTCAAATTCATTCACACATCAGCTCACTCAACTAAATGCTGCTACTGCACGTTTGTACAGGGCTATTATTACCGATACTTCTTCTTGTGATTTTGACAGTACACAATCCGTAACGGTTAATATTACTCCTATAAGTTATGGTGTTGACACATCGTTATCGATTTCGGGAAGTGATTCAGTTTGTGTTGGTTCGTCAGTGTCTTTAAATGTTGTGCCGGGTTCAGGAAACTCTGTTGTGAAGTGGATATACAAAGACAATAATGGGTCTTGGAAGAATTTCACATCAAGCACTCAGAGTAATTTTTTAACAGATAACAATACTTTGCTTGCACCTGGTTCAACGCGCGGTTATACAACCCTTGTAATGAAATCGGCTGCGTGCAGAATTGATACATTATCGAAAGTAAAAGTTGTAAACTTTAAAACGAAAACTTACGGAAACAGCGCAACTTCAGCAACCATTTCATCAGATACAGTGTGTGCAGGAAATACACTTTCAGTGTCAACTTCGGGGTCAGTTGAAAGATGGTTGTACCGTGATGGTGTTGCTGGGAACTGGACGGTAATTGCGGGAACATCAACCTTTTTATCGCATGGTGAAACGGGTGTTACTTCATCTGTTTGGAGATATTACAGAGCCATGTTAAATACGGGTTCTTGCAATGCGGATTCTACCAAATACGATAGCGTATATTTAAGGGTACAAACATTTGGCAACATTGCTTCAACGCCAACTACGAGTACATCAACAGTATGTGCAGGAAATTCTGTGAGCATTAGTTTAAGCGCTTCGGGTTCAACCATGCAAAGGTGGATATACAGAGATAATAGCGCTGGTAGCTGGAATATTTTAAGTACTACATCAAGCTTTAGTGTGGTGGATTACAATACTTCGGTATCATCGCCAGTAAGCAGGGAATACAGGGCAATTGTATTGCGCACCTGCAGTTACGATACAACTAATGCACTTACGGTTACCATCACTCCTAAAACGCGGGGAACGGATGTAACCAAAATACCTACTGCTTCAAGTACAACGGTGTGTGCTTCTTCTTCAATTCAAAACATTCAGGTAACTGCGGGTTCAGGAAACACCATTATGCAGTGGTTAACCAGAGACAATGGGGGAGCCTGGCAAGTGTTCTCGTCAGGAAATTTAAATAACCTGACAGATTACAACACGTTTGTAGGAACAACCGTAACGCGTAATTATGTTGCAATCATTAACAATAATACGACTTGTCGTTTTGATACATCAGCAGTATTGGTTGTTACCATTAATCCTGTTGTATTGGGCAATAGCACACGTACGGTAACAGCTCCGGCAAATGCATGTATGGGAAGTAATTACAACGTTTCTTTAAACGTAGCTTCCGATTCAACGGTGATTCGTTTCTTGTCTAATTACAATGGAGGAGCGTGGTATGATGAAGGGTATATTACACCGTCAACCAACGCTTCGATATCGAGATTTGCCTATAGTGGAATTCCTCATACATTAGGCTATCGTGCGGTAACATATAAAGCGGGCAATTGCCATATTGATACAGGTGCAGCAACAATTGTTTCTGTTGTACCTCGCACTTATGGAAATGATAATGCGATTACACCTACCGGCAATGCATCTGCTTGCTCGGGTTCTTCGTTTAACATCAACTTGTCTCCGGGTTCCGGCAATACTGTTTCGCATTGGTTGTACAGTGATGATGCAACAAACTGGGTACCTTATTACTCGTCATCTACAACTATTACCATGTCGGTATCGGTAAATTCCGTAACCACTCGTCAGTATCGTGCATTGGTTATAAAAGGAGCTAACTGTACCATTGATACAACAGCAGCCAAAACGATTAACATCAATCCTGTTTTGTATGGAGTAGATACTGTTGCTCAGGTTACGGTAACTTCAGCATCAGCAGCTTGTATTGGTTCTACCATTAGTGTAAGTGTAAATCCCGGAGGCAACTCGGTAAACACTTGGATATACAGAGATAATGGTGGAGTGTGGAATGGTTTGTACAATTCAAATATTAATATTTCGGATGCCAATACATTTGTATCATCAACAGTTGACCGTGAGTA
The DNA here is from genome assembly GCA_032358315.1 of Ophiocytium majus. Taxonomy (NCBI): domain Eukaryota; class Xanthophyceae; order Mischococcales; family Ophiocytiaceae; genus Ophiocytium; species Ophiocytium majus. Next base: position 10,197 of record JAULBY010016634.1, read on the forward strand.
TGCCACTATTCTCTGGAAAGCAAGTTCTTGCCGGATGGACACAACTTCGCATACAGATACGGTGAATATTTCTACGCGTACATATGGAAATGACAACGCCATTACCATCACCCCGTCTAATGTTTCAATTTGTATTGGAACTGCTATAAGCCTAACGGCAAATGTTGGTACACATGGTGTGCAAACATGGTATTACAGAGATAATGGAGGTGCATGGAATGTATTATCGAGCAGTACCTCTTCATTTATTACAGATTACAACACGGGGGTTTCAGTAAGTACGTCAAGAGAATACAGGGCATTGATTCGCAAATCAAACATCTGTGCTTACGATACAAGTGCTTCAACAACTGTAACCATTAATCCACGTTCGGTATCTGCGGATTTAGGTATTGTTCCTACTGCGAATGCATCAACTGTTTGTTCAGGTAATATTGTTACCATTAGTGTAAGTCCTGGTTCTGGTAACAGTATCCAAAAATGGATTTACAGGCAAAATGGGGGAGCATGGACTGACTTTGCGTATACTTCGTCTACTTCAGTGAATGACTACAACACATCAAATATTCTTTCAGCGATAACAAGAGAGTACCGTGCTATCATTGTAAAGGGTGCAGGTTGTTCAACTGATACCTCGGCATTGGTTTTGGTAACCATTAGTCCGATTGGATTTGGAAATCAGTCGAGTGTTGTTCCGGTTGCCAGTAAAGCAGCTATTTGTTCAGGTTCGAATGTGACCCTCTCAGTGAGTGGTTTCAGCGGAACATCTGTAGCACGTTGGTTGTTCCGAGATAATAATACGGGAGCATGGAATATTTTGTATTCATCGGCAACATCTATTACCGATTTTAACACACAAACATTAGTGGCGTTCACCCGTCAGTATCGTGCTATTGTTAACAACAATTCAGGTTGTTCAACTGATACTACGGCAGAGGTTTCGGTAGCGGTAAATCCAATTACAAACGGTGTGGTTGCCATTCCTACCCAGGCATCATTGCCAACAGTATGTGCAGGCAATCCAATCAATGTATTTATCAATCCGGGAGCTGGTAGAGTTGTTTCGCATTGGTTGTACTCAGAAACACCGGGCAATTGGAATGTGTTTAGCAGTACCAGTGCAACATCCATCAATGACTTTAACACAACGGTTATTGCAAACACTACCCGTCAGTATCGTGCAATTTTGACAAGTGCAGCGGGTTGTAGTTCAGATAGTGCTACAGTTGTAAGTGTAAATATTAATTTGATAACCAATGGAACAAACCTTTCGGTTACTCCAAACACAACTACACCAACAATTTGTTCAGGCACTACTTCAATTGTTAGTGTAAGTGGATTTTCGGGTACCGTTGTAAAATGGTTATACCGCGACAGTGTTGTTGATGGCTGGTCAAGTATTAGCAATACCAACTTCACGTTGTTCCATAACAGTACATTTGTTTCATATCCGAGAACACGTACTTACCGGGCTATTATCTATAATGCGAATAATTGCAGCTACGACACAACAGCAGCCGTGCAACTTCAAATCAACCCTCAGTTGGCAGGCAATGCAAACTCAATTGTTCCAACAAGCAATGTTCCTTCATCTTGTACAGGAAGTACAATCAATCTTTCTGCAACCGGATTTATCAATGGAGGCTCAGTAACAGGATGGTTGTATGCTGATAACGGAGGCAACTGGATCGTAATGGGTGTCTCAGGAGCAAGTGTTAACCATGCTATTAATGTGGCAGGACCTGTGAGTCGCCAGTATCGCGCACTTGTGTTTACCGGCTGTCAAACAGATACAACCGGAGCGCTGACCATTATATTGGATAAATATCCGGCCAAACCAAACATTACGGTTTCAACAGGAACTGATTCGCTGGTGTGCAGTGAAACTGCTGCAACTTATGAATGGAGATTAAACGGAAATATTATACCGGGAGCAACGGGTAATGTTCATGTAGCAACAGTAAGTGGGGTTTATTCGGTTCAGATAGGTAATGCAGCAGGCTGTAAAACACTTTCTGATAACTATACCCATGGAATGGTTGGATTGGAGAAAGTATTTGCGAACACAAAAATTGCTGTATATCCTAACCCTACAACTACCGGAGATGTAACCATCGAATGGCAAGGTCTTTCGGTTGAAAAAGCTAAGCTTGTGGTGATGGATATGCTGGGAAGAGTGGTGTTGCAACTAGAAGTAAGCGTTCAAAATACATCTTCAACCAATATAGACCTATCTGGAGAAAAAGGAGGAATATACTTCATCACACTTTCGGCAAACGGAGATACTGTTACCCGTAAAGTATCCTATCATAAATAACAAACCAAGTTATTTATAACATAAAAAAAGCGAGTCATCATTGGCTCGCTTTTTTTGTATTAAAGTATTAAACAAACAGTAAAACAATAGCAATTACAGCGGGAATAGTTTGTATATAAAGAATACTTTTTTGTGCCGTTAGAGCTCCATATATTCCAGCTACAGCTATGCATCCTAAAAAGAACAACGCAACATTTTTGCTCCACTCTGCATCGCCAATGCATAGCGACCAGATTAATCCGGCAGCTAAAAACCCATTATATAATCCCTGGTTGGCAGCGAATGTTTTGGTAGGCACAAACAACTCCTTAGGTATACTTTTAAAAACGTTAGGGCCACGCGTTGTCCATAAAAACATTTCCAAAACAAGGATGTAAATATGCAATGCTGCAATAATGCCAATCATGATTTTGGCGAGTATGATTGTTGTTTCCATTTCAGTTAAAATTTATTGACCGCTAATTACGCAATTTATTTTCGGGAGTTAGTGTTTATCGCCACAGATTAACACAGATTCTTTTATCTGGTCAATTTGTGAGCATTTTATTTGATAATAAAAAAGGAAAGTCTGTGCTATTCTGTGGCATTTTAACAGCAGCCTTTTCAACTATTCAATGTTGATATCATAAAGGTATAACAACCCGCTTAATGAATGTGCCGCAAATGTTGCCTTTTTTATTTTGTTCAGATTGGGGTCGATTAAAAAATGCATGTTGGTGGTGAAGTCCACTCCTGATAGATCCGTTTGCATAAATACAGCTTCCATAAAATTGCAATGTTGGATGGTGCATTTTGACAGATCCGCTTGTGTAAAGTTTGCTCCTGTAAGGTTTGAATGGATAAAGGAACTTTTGTTCAGTTTTTTTTTGTCGAATGAAGCATAACTTAAGTTGCAGGAAACAAATTTAACGGCAAATCCAAAATCCTTAACACGGCTGAAATTTACACCCATCAGTTTGCATTCGGTAAATGAACAGTCCTTAATGCTGGTTAGGCCGGCTTTGGCGTTGCTAAAATTGCATAGTTCAAATGCACAATCGCTGAATACAGTACCTGAAATATCCGAAAATGTACAATTGCGAAAGGTACAGTTTTCATATTCTTCTTCACTTGGTTTAGCAAGGGTGAAATCTTCATTAGCGTATGTTTCGTTGTAGGCCATTAGTTAATTACTTTTCCGTTTACCAATACAGTGTCTATTAAATCCACACCAAACGAGTAAGGCATAAAAGCCAACGAAGGAATCGGTTTGGTGATGAATATATTGGCTTGTTTGCCAACTGTAATGCTGCCGTGTGTGGCACTCAACTCGAGTGCTGCTGCTCCATTGATGGTTGTGGCATTAAAAGCTTCTTCGGGTGTCAGTTTCATTTGGGTGCAGGCAAGTGAAACAACATAACTCATGCGGCCATTGGGTGAACTTCCGGGATTGTAATCACTGGCCAAACAAAACGGCAAACCGGCATCAATCATCTTACGGCCGGGTGCATAAGGTATTCCCAAAAAGAAAGAACAATTAGGCAAACCCACGGGCATTGTTTGGCTGTTTTTTAGGCAGTCAATTTCGGCATCACCTGTATATTCCAAATGATCCACACTTAATGCGTTATGTTTTACGGCTACTTGCACACCCCCGGTATAACCAAGTTCGTTGCCATGTATTTTTGCTTTGAGGTTGTAGGTAGTTGCAGCAGTTAATATCGCATCTGTTTCATCAACCGTAAAAAATCCCTGGTCGCAAAACACATCGCAATAATCGGCTAAGTTTTCGGCAGCAACTTGCGGTAACATTTCATTTATCACCAGGTCAATATATCCTTGTCGGTTTTGTTTGTATTCCACAGGTATGGCATGTGCTCCCAGGAAAGATGCTTTAATAGTAATAGGAGAGATTTGTTTTAAGCGTTTAATTACCCGCAATATTTTCAACTCATCTTTCACCGTTAAACCATAGCCACTTTTAATTTCAATTGCACCGGTTCCATATCTGATTACTTCATTTAAGCGTGTCAATGCATTTTCATACAATTCATCTTCACTCATTGCCTGTAGTTTGCGCGCAGAGTTTAAAATACCCCCACCTGCTTCGGCAATTTCTTCATAGGATTTTCCTTTGATGCGCATCACAAATTCTTCCTCGCGGCTTTGAGCAAAAACAATATGTGTATGTGAATCAACAAATGAAGGCAATACCATTCCTCCTTTGGCATCTATTGTAATATCTGCAGTTGGTAAGGTTTGGGTTTGGCTTCCATATTGCTTGATCGTATCATTTTCAATAAGGATAAAAGCATTATCAATGGAAATAAACTCACTCATTTGTTTACCCGATTTTTTGGTAATCGTTTTATCATCAATAATTCCGTAGAGTGTTTTGATGTTTATGATGAGTGTGGTTTTCATATAAAGCAGTATTTTACTAAGTGGTCAAAGATAAGTTCAACATTAAAAATTTCAGACTTGTTTTTTTGCTAAATTTACATGCGTTACAAAAGAAAGTTTCTGTCAGTTGGTTGGTGTGTTTAGTGATACAGAAGCTTACTTTGCAGCTATATTTATGGAAAGAGATTTAAGTAAACTCAAAGATATTTTGCAAGCACCCATCCAAAAGGGAACGGATGTTTGGATAGCAGATACTGCCAGGGTATTTGGCCAGGTGGTATTGGGTAATGAGTGTTCCGTTTGGTTTGGAGCTGTTTTGCGGGGTGATGGCGACAGGATAACTGTGGGAAACAGAAGTAATATCCAGGAGAATGCTGTGGTGCATGTTGATCCGGGATTTCCCACCAGCATAGGCGAAGATTGTATTGTAGGCCATTGTGCCATTGTACACGGTGCCACGCTTGGAAACAATGTACTCGTTGGCATGCATGCTACCATTTTAAATGGCGCAACGATTGGAAATTTTTGCATTATAGGAGCCAATGCATTGGTAACCGAAGGAATGAACGTTCCTGATTACAGTATTGTAATGGGTTCACCGGCAAAAGTGGTTAAACAATTAAGCGAAGCACATATTGAAAAGGTAAAGCGAAATGCGCAGGCATATGTTGAGTTGAGTAAGGAATATTTAAAACACTATACACATGGATAACTGGAAAGAAGAAAACAACGCACTGACCAAAACCTTTGTGTTCAAAGATTTTGCATCAGCAATTGCCTGGATGGTAAAAGCGGCCTTCGCGATTGAAAAATTAAATCACCATCCCGAATGGAGCAATGTGTACAATAAGGTAATGGTTAAGTTAACCACGCACGATGCAGGCAATACCATTACTGAAATGGATCGGAAACTAGCTGAATTGCTCGATAATCTTTGATTGTAGGTTTTATGTTTCATAAAAGGGGTTTAACGAATACGCTAAACCCCTTTTGCTGTGTGGGCCCACGAACCATGTATTTAATGCCGAAAGCGATGTAGAAGATCAGCAACAATTGTTGGCTCATTCTTTAGTTTTTCAATAAATGTTCGACTCTTCATTCTTTTAATAAAAGATTCAATTCTGATAGCTTGGGTCTTGGAAGAGCATTGGATAATTAAATAGGTTTCCCAATCTTGAACAAGATGGGTATAAGATTTTTGATACTTCCCAGCATTGTGTTCCTGAAGTCTGTTGTCGAAATCAATGGTTTGACCTACATAGTATTTGTTGGCCGTTGGGCTGAATATGATATAACAAAGGGGCATAAAAAAATAAATCCCGATAAGAATATTACCGGGATTAAAAGGGTGGGCCCACCTGGGATCGAACCAGGCACCCCCTGATTATGAGTCAGATGCTCTAACCGAATGAGCTATAGGCCCTTGGATTACTCCAATATTTTATTTTAAAGAACCAGGTACCCCCTGATTATGAGTCAGATGCTCTAACCGTCCCGAAACTTCGGGAGAGCTATAGGCCCTTGGATTACTCCAATATTTTATTTTAAAGAACAAGGCAGCCCCTGATTATGAGTCAGATGCTCTAACCGTCCCGAAACTTCGGGAGAGCTATAGGCCCTTTCCTTAAAAGGAAAAGGTTGTTAAACCAATTCCGCGACACAAGTATATTGTGCTGTTTTAAAGGGATGCAAACATATATTTTTGCTCGTTGTTATACAAGTGTGATGAAAAAGATTTCTACAATAATTTTTGATTTGGGTGGAGTGCTGCTCAACCTCGACCAGGATAAGACGCTAAGGGCCTTTGGTCGGTTGGGGTTGGATTTGGACGATGTAAACGAATCGTCTTCTATTTTTAATGATTTTGAAACGGGGAAACTGAATGCCGCTGATTTCAGGCACGGGATTAAGTCATTGAAAAAGGGCGAAATTACAGATCATGAAATTGATACAGCCTGGAATGCAATGTTGTTGGAAACGAGCGAAGAGCGCTTAAAACTACTGGAAAATCTGAGTAAACACTTTACGCTTTATCTGCTGAGCAATACCAACAGTATTCATATCCAACATTTCAGGAAATACATTGACGAACATTTTGGGTTGAATCGCTGGGACAAACTCTTTGCAAAGCAATTTTTATCTTATGAAATGGGTAAACGCAAGCCTAATAAAGATATTTACCTGCACGTTTTAGATGATATTGCACGGGAAGCCGATGAATGTATTTTTATAGATGACAACATGTCGAATGTGAGAACAGCGGGTGCTTTGGGTATTCACACTATATGGGCAAAGACACCACTGGATCAGGTATTGTATGAGAATATACAAACCACTGCAAGCGCCTGGAAAAAGTTAAATCAATAATTACTGGATGGTATAGCGAATAGAAACACCACCACTTTGAATAATAGTAGGGAAAGAGTTGGATGTTTTTGGGTCCGTTCTTCTGTAGTCATAAAAAATGCGCAACATCAATGCTTCGCTAATCATGTAGTCGATTGTTGGACGAAGGGTATATACCCGTTGTCCCTGCACCGGGTCATTAGATGGCCGGTCAATATTTCTAATTTTGGTTACATTGTCCCTGATTCCAAAATCCAACCTGAAATTGATATCACTTTCCAATACGAGCCATCTGCCCCCGCGCTTAAACGGTAAAGTAAGTTCGGTGGTACGATAACCGGCACCTATTACCCATTCACTTCCTTTTTGTTCGTTCAACTGTCCGTTGGTAAGCCCAAGATTTAAACTGCGGTCGCGTTTGTACTCAATACGTGTGGTGATATTGCCCACAAAACTTACATCAATTCCGAGGAACGGACCAAAACGTTCGGTAATCGAAATTTGGCGAATCACATAGTCGGTATTATAGTCTCCGGTATTTTTATTGTTACTGCTATCATTCAAAACGCTTTGGAACGATCCTACATTGTATGTAGAAGTATATTGATGATTGAGGGTAATATTGCTTACATAATCTTTAAACGCTTCAATTTTCGAAAGCCCATTATAAGTAATTTTCCAGTTTGCATCCGGTATCTTAGGGAAGGCTGTGAGCCCAACTTTGTTTACATCCTGGCCTCCATAAGCAGCTAAAAATGCCGGAATAATAACGTCTTGGGAATTGCGTCCATATCCTATTGGGAATCCCACACTATCAACACCTAAGCCCGGTTGCTCCGGATTAGCAGCTAAACGTGCGGCAATTATTTTTCGGTTATCCTGAAACTCGTTGAATACTTCCGTGTTTCCGTTTGACAGTTCTTTTGAAAAAGTACTCGCCCATGTATTAAACGTAATTGAATAACTACCGGTGGTAATAGGCTCATTAATATCTTTAAACGATTGCGTGGTATCATCATACCTGAATAGTACAGATGAGTTCAGGCTTCGCGTTCGCGCAAAATTGAGGTCAATACGGAGGTCAGAAATCGGTTCGAGCATGGCCCTGGCCGTTAAGTTTTCCTGGTAGTTTTGAGCATAAAAGGAAGTAAGCCTTGAATCGTTACTAATCCAACCGTTTCGGGCAGCCCTGTTTCGGAAGTCAGGATCCTGGGCACCCATAATAAAGTCGAACCCCGGTCCGCCCGATTCAAAATCCTGTCCGAAATATTGGGGTGTTGGTTTAAATCCGGGAAGTATTGTTCCCTCGGTTTGCGAGTATGAAACAGAAGCATTTTTAAGCATCATCAAAAACTTTAAGGTATATGCTAAAACAGGAGGAGCTTTTGCCTCAGGTTTGTCTTCTTCTTTTTTCTTATCGGTTTTCTTTTTATCCTTCGGGTTCTTAGAAACTTCTTCTTCCTCTTTAGGAATTGATTTTTTGCGAGGCTGTCCCGGACTATTAATGTTTCGCAGGTAAGGTACTTTGTTGTAAAGCAAGGTCATGTTTACCCCAAGATTGTAATTTTGCGCACGCGAATTTGAAACCGTATTTCCCAAACTATCGGCTGCCGGAGGTGCTTGTTTCCACTGGTAGGTTGCCGTATAGGTATAAGTTGACTGGTTAATCCAGTTTAAGCCCGGTATTTTATTAATAGGTACATTATAGTTGATACGAGCTGTTTGGTCAAATTGCATCAATCTTCCCCCTGTAAGTAAATTATTCCAGATTGTATCTTTTTGCGGAGTTCCTTTTTCAATTTTTCCCAAAGGCTCATCAATTCGGGAAAACGCAGTTGCATTGTAATCAAACTTTAAGCCTTTTGACAAGTCGTATCTGAATTCGTAATACCTTGTCATGGTATACATTTTATCGTACAACGGATCGATGGTAATGCCTTGCACATCATTGTTGCGGTTCACAGTAACACCATAACGTCTATCTGTTTCCAGCCGCGCTCCCCATGATTGTGGAAGGTAATACAGGTTAAAATCTTTGATTAAGCCAAGTTGTTTCGATTTTATCTTTGAGAAAGGTTCCCATGGTTTTGGATTGAAACTGTAGTTATAGGCCGTTATAGTTTTATAGTTTTGCAATAAATAACTTTCCAATGTTTGGTTCCTTCGGTATACCTCATTAAATGAATAGGTAAACGAGAAATTGGAGATGTCGTATAAGTGCGACTTTTTGCTTCCAACCTTGTTTTTGCGCACGTTTGTAAAGTTCATACTTCGCCTCTTGGTAAAGTCATCGGCAGCCAGCTTAATTCGCTCCTGATAGTCCGGGTTGGTACTTTCGTCTATTTCTTTTTGAAGTTTGGTATCGGGATTCAGCGGATTGTAAAAAGGACGTATCAGGGTATTACCATACGATAGGAATAATGGAATAGATAATCCTGAATTTTTAGGAAAGAACTTTCCAAGTTCAAAACTACTGGCAACATCATACTGATAGTTATCGTCAAAATTGCGTTCTGATAATTTTTTGTCGATGCCCCCAAATCCTACAGTAGAAATACTTCCCGATAATTGCACCGATGCAAAATCAGCTAACTTGGCTTGTATCCTGCTATTGGCTGCCCAACCACCACGGTTGTTAAACTCAGTCATGCGGAGTTCATTAAACCATACTTCCACACATTTTGGCAATCCGTCATCAAGGGAGCCAGGAACAGCTCTTCCATTGCGGATACCCAACATCGCTACACGAACATTGCTCAAATCGGGCAAACCAATAACCGTAAACTTAGCACGTCCGAATTTTCGGTAAAAAGGAGAGGTATATGGATGATTGGCATTGGTACGTTGAATTTTGGTATTGATAAATTCCTCCAGGTCCACAATCATTTCGTTATCTGTTGGCCAAATCTGATCAGGAGAAATTTCACCCTGACGGGTTAATGTTAAGGGAATTTCGTATTCGTAATAGTTATTCGTTAAATCGGATCCTAACCGGATAAATGCCGTTACATCTCCATTGTTTGCCTGAGCTCCTTCGGCATGAATAAACATGCGCAATTTTCCGTACTGGCGTAAATCGGTTTTAATATTTTTAAATACACCCCTTGCATCACCATCTCTTAAGTTACACACTGCTACCGAAAGGGATTGTTCGTTTTGTTGAATAGCTTGGGGCGAACTAAAGTCAATCTCGCGCTTGATGCCGGGAGGAACAACATAAGGAATAGGGCTGCGCAAAGAGTTTTTATCAATGTTAACTGTTGATACAATAAACTGTGTTTGATCTTCAGGGTCGCCCGGTACGTTTTCTTTTCCGGCCTCCAAATTACCCAAATATTTACGCCAGTCGGCACGCACCAATTGTAATGCACCCAATCGGATAACCTGTTCGTTTTCGAATCCGCGCATGTACATCCTGATAAAGCGGATAGATTTAAAATCCAAAATTTCAC
>JAULBY010016645.1:0-20686 GCA_032358315.1 Ophiocytium majus
TGCGGTGGCCTAGCAAGGAGCAGCTGCTGTGGGGGGCGTTGCTGGGGTAGGTGCTGCGGTGGTGTTGGCGTTGATGTGTGCGTGGGGGCTGCCACAGCCTTTGGGTGACCTCTTCAGCGGCCACCACAATAGTTTAATAAGATGACTGCGCAGGTGTAAGCAGCTCAAGGCACTTTTGAAGTGCACCCAAGGCTGCTCTGGCAACTCTGCCATGGCATGTTCATGTGCTTACCTCGGCAGTGCAGGCTGAGCACAAAGTAGACGGTGCCTGGCGTTTCCGGGTCGCCCCAAGTGCGCGACAGCGCTGTGCCGCGGTAGGAGGCGCGGGTGCCTGCTGCGGTCTCCGCTGCCGCAGTGAGCTGTGCATCCTCCAGACCCAGCAGCTTTCGAACGTCATGCGTCAGGCACTTGGTGCTGCGCGGGCATGCAGCGCCAGCAGCAGTGATGATGGCAGCGGCAATGGTGGCAGCAAAGCAGAATTTGGGTTGTGAGCATTTACCAGTGTTTGGTGCATTGTCTGGTTGGTGTGCAATAGGTTGACAGAATGCGCAGGTGACTGCCACAACTTGAGAGCAAAGGTGGCTTTTTGCTGCAGCTATGAGACGGGAGACGCAGTAATTCGTTTCGTTACCCACGTGCCAAACACAGCGCAACTGGCTGCCGTGTGCCGCCCGGTAGCAGGTGCCGGCTGCCACGCCTCGAGTGCTTACTACCGGGGATGCGAGCAGGCGTTGCAAGCACGGATGGTTCATTTATGCACTGCGTGCTGTGAAAACAAACACTGCTGCTGCTACCTGCCTCGATGCCTGAAACATGGAGCACTTTTTGGGGAGCCCACTGGAGCACCACCACGTGTACCTCAGCGACAAGCTCCCGTCACTATCCTGTGCTGCCCTGGCACGGCAGCCATGACCTGCCCAGCACCGACACTGGTGTGGTACAGCAACTATGGTAGCAGCAGCACACATGCGCTGGGGCTGTCAATGGACATGAATCAACAAGCCCGTCTCACGGTTGCGTGCATGTAAGAAATACTTCGAGGCAGTGCTGGTGCTGACACCACACCGCTATTCAAATTTAACTCTCTCGCATCCACCTCCTCAGAGGCATGACCTGGGGAGCGCCATGCTCAGCACGCACAGCGCACCATGGCCGCAGGGGCCTGTCAACATGTACCCTGTTGATGCTGAGCACAGAGAGCCACACCACACCAGCATTTGCCACGCACCTTGACTCCACCGACCACACCCGCAGCTTCCAGTCCACGCCCAGCGCCAGCACCACCCGCCCTCCCCCACGCAGGCCAGCGCTGCTCACTGCCAGTGCCTCCTGTGCATCCGCGTCAGCGCGCGACAAAAAGGAAAATGCGCCAGTGGGCTTGGGCGGCAGCAACGTGACTGCGAAGCCGGCGGCACTGGCAGCGGTACCGGCTGGCGCCGCCATGTTGTTGGTGTCGTCGCCACGCGGCAAGTGCACCACCAGCAGCTGCGCATCCGTGGTGCCCAGGACGAGAGTGGAGCTGTGGGCGAGAGATGCAGGGGCAGGCACAAGAGTGGGTGGGGGGTGAGGTGAGGCATTGTGGTGTTTGTTGTGGTTGCTGTGTGCATGATGCTTGGGTTGGTGTGCGCTGCAGTGGTGATGTGGCGTGAAGCATGGCAAAGACTACAGTACCGACAGCACGCATTGAACAGAGTGCCCACGTTCCGACTGCCACTTTTTACACTTGAACTGGGTGCAGTCCAGCACCGTTGTCAATCTGCTGTTACTCTCATGCAGCAGCATCCACTGTGGCTGACGAGCATGAAACGTGCACATGGCACCCAGCGCACACATTGCGAATGGGACGCGCTGCTGCCTGTGCGCGCGTCGCTGCCACCGTCGCGCACCTGTCAACCCAGTGAGCCTCACGAGCCCGCGCAGCCTCCGGCACCTCGTACAGCTCCGCGCGAGGCACCTCCTCCAGACTGATCTCGCCCCCAGTCCCTGCATTCTCCAGCAACTTCAGCAGCAGCGATGGCTGTACATGGCCCCGGGTGCTGTCGCGAGCATCGTTCCCAGGCTGGCCTGCGTCCTGTGGGAGATCCAGCAGCACCTTGCACACCCTGCCAGAGGACGTGGCTATGCACAGGGTGGCCGTGCTGTACTCGTCATCGGAGAAGATGTGCACTGCGCCCTTGCTGCGCAGTGGGGCGGGCAGCCTCAGCGTGACTGCCCCCCCCACCAGTTTGCTGCTCAGGGATGCCTCTAGCAATTGAAGGGAGGTGCCTCTGCTGCGCCAGGTGATCAAGGTGCGCCCAGGAATGCCCAGCAGCGCTCCTGAGCCAAAGACAGGCTCCGCTTCAGCGGCGCGCTCACCCCGGCGGGGTGCGGCCGCCACAGCTGCAGCCGCATCCTGCTGGTAGGCTGCGAATGGCGCTTCTCTCATCTGCACAGGATCACTGGTATTGTTGTTCATTGGCTTGCCAGAGCTGCGTTATGTGTCAGCTGTGTTGCCAATCTCAGCAGGTACCACAAAGCTTGATGGCAGCACCGGCGCTTGCAGCCGGGAGTCCCACGCCGCCATGCACCCCTTTTCTCTCGGACGACAGCAAGATCACAGTTGGTGTGTGTGCACCCAGCCGGGGAACAGGCGAAGTTTAGGCAAGAACACGCTTTGTTCGAGATTCGGACCAAAATCCCGCCAAACTTGCGACCTCTTTGAAGGGCCAGGAGGCCTACTACCGGGGACAGGAGGAAGAAGTGGAGGGTTGGTCGGAAGTGTCAGTGAAACGGTGGCATAAGGGGCATGCCCGTACTGTACATGAATACATAATTTGTAAAACGATCAGAAAAGGCAACCTGCGCATCAATGCCCGGCGCAAACTCAGCCTGTGCACATGTGGGTCCTTGCCACTGGCACAAGGCGCACATGGACAAGGCAAGTCATGCTGCCTCAGGATCAGTCGTTTTGTGCAAGCCTTGAGGTCCCGGGCATCGTAATCGTTAGTCAAAGACATGGTTGCACATGCGCAAGGCAACCGTGTTGAGCGTGTAGGGGCGCCACAGTTCTATAGTGGGCAGGCCAAACCTGCAGTTGCAGGTTTGACTGTTTACTACTGTTGTGCATTTTCACTCACACACCAGGGCTAATGCAGATGCAACACCAGAATTGTAAAGCACATGCATGAGCCACATGCAAGTAGCGAGTACGTGTGCGTCCACAGCAGCCGTAGTACTTCAATACCACTGGCAGCACCAACACATGCCTGGCAGCCTTCACAAGAAGCACTGAAGTTGAGCATCCGCCACCTCACGACACATCAGTCGGCTTGGCACCCACAGTACTGCCACCACCACCAAAATGGCCTCGCGAGCTCGCGACACGTGGCACCTCCAGACACTTCGCTGAGCATGAAACGGTTCTGAAACTGTAGTAGTCGCCGAGGCCACGCCCGCCAGCTTAGCAGGACCAGCATCACTACTGCCTCAGGCACAGAAGCAGGAGTGGATAGGACGGGCAGCTAGCTGTGGTACAGGCAGGGCCAGCGACCTTAGCGGCTACATCAGACAGCGGTGGTGCCTCGGCGGCGGCGGTGGTGTGGTGGCGGTGGCGTGTGCTCAACTGTGCCACGAACTTGCTAAGCAGCAGCGGTGACTATGGCGAGCAGGAAAAGCACCATGGTCAAGGATGTGGTAGGGAAGGTCCGGTCGTCTACATATGACCTGCCTCAAGACGGCTTTATCTATGGCTCAGGTGCGTGCGTGCACATAGCTGAGCCTCGTCAGCAGCAGCAGCACGTGTGTACGCAATATTTCCAGCCTGTGGGGCTGCTCGTGCACAAGCGCACCAACGTGAACGGGGCAGCGTGCTTTCGGTTGTGGAGTAACGCTGCCAATGGCATGTTCTGGCGAGGTCCGCCGCTTCGCTCTGGCAGACAGCAGGCACCCGCGAAGTAACGTAACCTGGCTGCAGCTGTTGGGGAGACACCGCGCGCATGCTGAGAGTGTTTGCAGCCGCTGCTCACATCTGCTGTGTTGCTGATGCTGCTGCCAAGCAGCATGCCAGGTACCACAGGTAGCCTTATTCTACGGCAGTTGCAGCAGCTGCTGTGCCTGAGTGCCTGTTTTCCCCATCTATTTGGAGGTGTTCTACACAGCCTATGTAACTCTGCTGCTGTCGCTGTTGTGGACACTACAGTCGTGCGCAGGGACCCGGAGGGCGCAGGGCAGGTGATTTCCAAGTGGAACGTGTCTAAGCCTTCCATGGCCAAAACCAGCGACAGGAACCTCATCAAGGTACACACACACCACCGCCGCCACCACCACCACCCCTCCCTTTCCTTCAGAACTGCTACTGGCACATGACAGCTTTGCGCTCGCACTGCTGTGCACAGCAACACATGAGACGCATTTCCCCGTTCATTCATGTGTACATGCACATGTTATCTGCTTTGCCACAGACCAACGTGCTGGCCATTCAGAGCGGTAACCTGTCCGCCAAGGAGATGCGGGAATTTGCACAGACGCACCCTGACATCCGCTTCAAGGCGCCCACTTCCAAGCTGCGCAATGAGGATGGGACCAAGTACAAGGAGAAGGTGCCATTCAGGTTGGTGCAGGTGCAGCCGTGCAGCAAAGCCAAAGTTGAATGCCATGCCAGTTATTGCAGGCGTAACTGGCTGTGACTGCAGTGGTGAGACCGCGCCATAGCTGCATGCCTGCACACCACTGGCACTGCACCAGCGCACCGCAGTACAGGTTGATTGCGCAGCACGTGTGATGCAGGCTGCCTTTGCCAGTGTCTCTTCGAAGCAGCACGCTGATATCCTGACATCTTGCGGGTTCGTGTCACCTCTTCTGATTGCGTGCTGCAGCGGACCGTACGGAATCAGCTCAGGGAAGGCGGACTGCCCACTGAGCCACCTCATTGAGGCGCGCTTCACTGACTACAGTGCTGTCGACAAGGACTATCCAGATGTGCAGGTGCTCAAGAAGAGGCTCAAGTGAGTGACCAGCGCTCGGTGCCGCCGTGAGCATTTGCGCTTACCTGCCACGTGAGGCATGCAGTGGGACATGCACAACGTGGCTTGCATCAGCTGGCTTCTTCGGAGGGGTGTCCGGGCATGCACCACCAGCACCAGCACCAGCCAGCGAAAGGGGCCTTGTAATGTGCATGTGCCAAAGGCAGCATTGAGAATGCACCAAAATGTATGCTGTGCCAATATGGTGGGTAGTGCCTTTGCCCATTGCTCACCCACGCCCTCTGCAACCTGTTCGATGCTGTCAGGCTGCCGCCGGCCAGGGAGACGCGCGCCAGCGCGGGGCACGACATGCGCAACAAGCCGCTGCCCCCCGCAGAAAGCACCTTTGTCATGCACCGCTTCAGGAACGTGCAAGGCCGCCTGCACGTGTCCGCTCCCACGGCATAGCGGCTGTGCGTGGCTGTTACCACCATAACACGACAGCATGCGGTGCGGGTGGCGGTGCGAGCTGGCTAGTAGGGCGCAGGCACTGTCTGCAGTGCTGCAGCGGGCGGGGTCGCACGCTGGCGGCACTCTCCTGTGGGCACGAGGCTGCTGCTGCTGCTGAGGAGCTGACTGGAGCGGAGCCAGAGCTGCCGCTGCTGCTGCGCAGGGTCTTGGGTATGGCTTTTGCTGGTGCAGGCAGGCAGCACGCAGCGTCCTGCCAATGGCACCTGTTGAAGGTTTGCTTCATGTCCTTGATACGGGTATTGTTCCAAGGTTTGCCCCTGTGAATATCACAAACACATGCATGTAGGCTGTGGACGCCGAAGTGCTGCTGGCTGCTGCAAAAGTGTCAGCTTCTGCTGGGTGCCGTGTGCAAGTGCATTGAGCAGCAGCTGCTGAGCAGTGCGCATCTAAGGGCATGGCACGGACACATGAACTGGCACAGGTGGTTTTGGTTGGTCACGCCACTTGCACTGCGCTGCAACATGCAGCACGGCTGATGAATGAGCATGTGCCTGGCTGCCAATGTATTACTGGCCACACGTGCAAAGCAAATCTGAAGATGCAACACAGTTTTTTATTTGTTCGCCGTCAACACGCTGCCCTCAGCATGCTGCGAACGATGTTGTGCTGCGGGTTGAAGGACCTGCTGCTGCACACATCGCAGCAGCGCCATGAGGCTGTGCGCTTCGACGTAACACTGCGCCCGCTCACCCAAGAGGAGCACGTGCAGAGCCTTCGTGCGCGATGCCGCACACCACACAAATGGTCGGCGTGCCGTGCATGACAGTGGTGCAAATGCACTTGCAGCTCGGTTGTGGCAAGTGCTCATAGCGCAGTGTCTATAGGTGGGAAAGGGCGAATGTGCGCTGACGCTGAGCGCAGCATTGTTGGCTGTTGGCCATGTTGCCTGATGCGGCGGCCACACAGCGCCTCCACACCAACCTAGGCACTCCTTCAGCCGCCAACATCATGATGACAAACCTGCCATTGTCAGGCGCATGGCCTTACAGCGCCGCCGCCTCTGCTCCGCGTGCCCAGCAGTGCAGGACGCCACCGATGGGCGCACTAAGGGCTTGCAAAGCCCAGCGGCACCTGCAACGGCAGCTGCTGCTGCAGCCGCGCGGCCTGAGCACCATGGCGAATGCTCAACAGCCCTTGGCGCAGCTGTGCTCAGCAGCAGGCATGCCAGGAAACCCCTTTTGCTCAGCAGCTGCTGCTGTTGCATACCGCTACCGCCACGACCGCGAATCACCACGGGATGCGGGCCGCCTGAGGCCTCGCGCCGCCGCCGCCGCTGCAGCACTGGCGCCAGCTGCCTCCTCTGCCTGCTGAGCAAGCGCCTCCTCATCATACAGCACCACGTACCCGCCCAGGGCGCGGCACGGGCCAAGGCTTGCCGGCCCCTGCAGCGGCAAATGGGGGGAGGGGGAAGGGAGGCAGTGAGGAGCATGGGTGAGGGTTTGCAGGAGTGTGCACATCATACAGACTACTTCGGAAGTACGTAATAATTCAAGTATTGATGTACTTCAGAAGTACATACTGCTGTAGTACCGGTACATGTTACCGGTAAATGATGTTTATGGTGTGTGGGCAGTGTGGCTATATGGGGAGCGCATAGGTGCAGGGTGGTGGCGACGGTACGTGCTGCCGCGAAGCATGGGTGTTCTGTGCTCGTTCTTGGAAGCGCACCTTGTAGCTGGGGTCAGCAAAGTCCGGTGGGACGACAATGGCAAAGGTGTCCCTGAGAAGTGACAGCTGCAGAGCGCGGCAGGGTACCAGCAGCAGGACACAACAGGAGCAGTGACGTGTCAGCACGGAAACACAGCATGCCACAGGCCACATCAAGCACCAGTTTGCACCGCTGGGCACAAGCGCAGCTTTGTGATGCCGCAGAGTCGCCAGAGTGCTAGCACACGACGACGCTGCGAGTGCACAGTGCCACAATGCCAGTGCGCTTCAGGCCGCAGGCTTTGCTGACAAAGGCGCATTCAGAGTCTGCACATGTCTGCTGGCCAATGTTTAACCTGGCAGAACGATTATAAAATAAATACGTCGAAGTACTTGAAGCAGAGAGAGAAGTGCGGGGCGACCACATTGCTGGTGCCTCCAATATTCACAAGGACAAAACACAGGCACATCAGCTGCACAGCACAACGGGGCACACACACCTTCATGACCCTGTCTGACTCTGTCGTGGCGCTGAGTGATGGTGACGCGTTGACCTCTACCAGCCACGGCTTGAGCTGGGCATCCACTATCACGTCATAGCCATACACCTCAAAGCAGTGGCGGTCGCTGATCATCACGCCCTGGACCGCGCGCAGGCTGTGCACCAGCTGCTCAGCAAAGCGGCAGCAGCAGCGGCAGTGCTCAGCAGCAGTGGTGGCAGTGCTCAGCAGCAGCGGCAGCAGTACTCAGCAGCAGTGGCAGCAGTGCTCAGCAGCAGCGGCAGCCGCGCTCAGCAGCAGCAGCGTGCTCAGCACCAGTGGCCAGATCTGCGCGATTGAGCCATGCACCAAGGAGTTGCCACAATGGCAGCACCAACTACACCCTAGGTGTCATGCCTCATGCCAGCAGTGCACCACAACACACGCCGGGCCTGCTGCTGGCTGCTGTCAGCCTGTACCATTGCAAGGCTCAACCTGCCCGCACAGGGTCACCCAGTGAGTACGCACACGTCGTCAGCATGTCTCACCAGCGCATCTATCTCTTCAAAGAGCTTGGCACAGCGCGTGTGTCCCCAGGTGGCTTCCAGAAACAGGCGCAGGTTTCGCACGTGCCACTTGCCGCCATGCTGAGCATTGTAGTCTTCGCCATGTTTCTGCTTCCCCCAGTGCACGTGTACGTGTTCACATTTGTTTCCGGCAGCACCCAAAACAGGGCAATTGACACCAGCAGCACCCGCGTAGTGGTAAGTGGGCAACACCAATCCCCCCAGTGGTGCAGTGGCCAGCGTGCAGTGACGGCACGCTCAGCACTAGGTCATGGCAGCTGCAACATGACAGCCGAGCTGTGGTTGCCGTGGCTAGCACCAAGCCAGTACACAGGATGCAAAGCTGTGCGCATGCATTTACAGGCCACACAGCAGGTCCATGAGCAGCAGCGGTGTCAAGGGTGGTGCCTGCCAGTCTTGCGTGTGTGCGTGTGACCCCTAGATATGGGCACGCTGCAGCTGCATTGCGAATGCCACACATGTGTAAGTAGTACAATTGCATACATATTTCTAGTAAGGACTACTGCATAGTACTTAGATGTTTATGTGAGTGGCTCACCTGAATGGCCACATTGGTGAGGTGTACAAAAGGGTTGTCCAGCGCTGCGGCGTCGCTTGTGTACTGCGCATGCACACAAACACACAGCAGGGGCAACCACGGGCGCACAAATATATTATAAGTGGTACTTCAACAGTGTTACCAGCCCGCTTAACAGCAGCCGCGAATGGCCTAGTGGTGGTCAGGCGGCCACCTAGGTGCTGAGGAGCAGCACAGGAGAAGCGTTGGGCGGCAGCATGGGCGCAGCGAGTCGCACCCAGCGCCACAGTAATGCCACATGATGTGCAGTGTCAAAGTACGTGTCTGTCATAACACGCGCCCCTCGACACACCACACTGTTATATACTGCCGGGCACAACACATGTGACTGGGTCCAGAACACCCCCCACATGATGAAACCTACAGGCATACATGCATCGGAAGTACTGCAGGTTTGCAAGTACACCCATAGGGGTGTTCAACATGTGATACAGGATTCAACGCACCGCCCCATGCTGGGCTGAAGACTAAAGTGCGACGCATAGAAGCCCCTGTGCTGCCTGCAGCTGCGCACCACCGCTGGCAACGGCACATGTTGCAGTTAAGTGTTGAGCTGAAGTGGTGAGTTGAAGTACCGGAACAGGGATGCGTCATCTCACCTTGGTTGTGCAGAAGCGCGCAAAGCCGTGCACATACTTGTACGCGCGCAGCGGCCGGAAGCTGGTCACCAGTACATACAGCCTCAGATCGAACTTCTTGCCGCCAATCAGCAACGGGTCCTCAATGTAGCGGGATATGAGGTAGGCCTCTTTCAGCGCTGCCGCCGCCGCTGCGCCGCTGCCACCTCCACTGGCGCCGCTGCCCGCCATGCTCAGGGCGCCTCGCCCGCCGCTGCTCCATTTTTTTATCTGGTGGAGCAGGTATACACGGGTGTGTGGGCAGGTGTGTGTGTGGGAAGCGGGGGAGGCAGGGGCGCAAATGCCGGCATAGGCACGCGGCGATGCCGCATGTGTGCAGGCGGTTCTCGCCACTTGTCACCTGCTAGTGCTGCCACGTGGCACCTGCTCAAGTGATCAGGCGCAGCAGTGGCAGCCAGTGTGTGTCACGGCATAGCAAATGTGTTGGCGCACGCGCACACCTGCGCGAGCTTCTTGATGATGAAAATGCCCTTGCCCTGTGCACGGTTTGTGGGCTTCATGATCCACGTCGCGTTGGGACACCGCTTGAACTCCTCTACAAACAGACTGGTGGGCGCACAAGTGGGAAACAAGTGGGAAGAAACAGAAACCGCAACAGGTGCTTGCGCATCAGTCTGAGCCCTTTTTGCTTGACTTGATGGTGAGTGGTGGATACACTTGTGGCTGTTCACCTAGGGTTTGACACACATGAGACCGCTGTATTTGGAGTTGTTGTGCAAGTCCTGCCATGTCGGCTAGGCGGCTCCACTGCACGACATAGATGACGATTTGCAGTGTGTGCTTCTTAGAAGAATAGGCAACCAAACTAATACGGCCAGCTTTAGACCAACAGTTGTGATAAAACAGAATTCATAGGGAATCATGCCTAATTAGAAGATGTAATATTTGCACTCCAAATTAGCGCCCTGCCAGCATACACTTGGCACTTCACGGCTCATGATTGTATGCATCTGGCCAAAAAGCCTGTGCTTTGTCTGGCAGCTAAAAGGCAGACAGACTTGGCATGTGCAATCCAAAAGACCCGTGCAAAACAAGCGTGCTGCAGGTGCTGTGGTGACTGTGCAGCTCAAAGGTTTGTGCCAGCAGCGCCAAGCGCCAGTACACGCCTGTAGTCAGCGGGCAGCATGTACGACACAGGGACAAAGTCCTCAATGGGAGTGTCACCCTCCGTCCTGTCACGTGCCATCTCCTTGAGGTACCGCCGCACGTTTTTTGCCATGAGGTCCTTTCGTGTGAGCTCATAGTGGTTTGGGAAGTGGTTGAGCAGCTGGTCGTCACGCAGGCGTTGGCCTGTCTCAGGATTGAAGAGCTGCATCGAAGCGAGCATGGGGGGACACCGTGGTAAGGGGCACTGGAAGCAGACAACTGGGTCACTGGCCGTGAGCTGCTGCATGGGTGTCCAGTAGCTGCCAAAATGACAGGTCAGTGGCTGTAATGCTGCACAAGCAGCAGAGTACCGCGTGCCCAGCAGCAGCAGTCCCCCCTTCACAACAACAGCAAGAGTGAGTAGTTAACAGCGGTGTGTGTGTCATCGCGACGCTAGAACGCACAGGCATTGCTGGCGAGAAGCACAGGTTATTGCACTACCCACAGCTAGCACAGACACCATTGTAACCTGTCCCCTTGGCTCACCTGCTTCACGTTGTAAACGTTGGCCCAATAGATGTTCCAGTCGTCGCTATCGGTCTTGGTCCAGCCCCTCCTCTCAAAGTTGCTCACCACCACGTTCTTCTCGAAATCAGCGCGCCACAACAGGCCGTCATCGCTGCGCCGCGCCATGGCTCACATCCCGGCAGAGAGGCGTGAGACATTTTTGGCTGTTGCAACGTTTGATCAACTTCAACTTCCTCAACTTCAACAGTTGGCAAATAGGCATCTGCACACAGGTGTGCACACACACACATTCCGGGAGGATGGGCAGGAAGAAGGGCGCTAGGCGGCGCAGGGGCAGGGTCCGCGGTGAGTTCTGCTGCTGTTGCTGCCTCAGGTTGCTCCTCTCAGCATGGTGGTGCAAGGGTGATAGGTGCACGCTGATCTCCTTGCGATGACACACCAGCGTTCCACGTTTGCCGACCTGCACACAAAGGAACCCCTCCCTTCCTCCCATCCATCGGAGTGACTCGGTAGAGAGCTCTCCCGTCACCGCTAGGTCCACGCCATACTCCGCGGCCATGGCCGTCTCTCCCGCTGCACGTCACCGCCACAGGCTGCCGCGTGCTGCACTTTGGCCACGTGTTCCTGCTGTGGGACTGCGTCTTTACCCACAGCCTTTTCCAGCCACCCAGCCTCACAACTGCCTCGCAAATAGTGTCGCTAACACTACGTACCCCCACCCCCGCGCCCGCCTGCCTCCCCCATCACTCCAGGTGCAGACAGGGCCTCCATGCTGCACTGCCCGGATGTGTGGCAGCTGGTGCTGACGGTGGTGGGCCCGGGACACTACCTCCAAGTCTCAGCCGTGTGCCGCGCCTTCAACAGCACGTACACATGCGCCTACCCCTCCCGCACCACCTCTCTCTCCAACCTGATAGCATCCCAAACGCTGCTAAAGTGGGCGCACGCCAGCGGCTGCTCACGCACGCGCCTAGCTGTCCACGGTGCGGCGCGCTGCAGCACCACAGCCCTCAGCTGGGCGCGAGCCTCTCGTCGCATCTGGAACCCAGCGCTGTGCGCGGCGGCGGCCGGCGGTGGCCAATTAGAGGCACTGCAGTGGCTGCGCAGCAAGAACTGCCCCATTGACGCCACCACCTGCTCAGCAGCCGCGCGCGCGGGCCACATGGAAGTGCTGAAGTGGGCGCACGCCAACGGCGCCCCATGGGGCGCGAGCACCTGCGCCGCGGCCGCAGCAGGTGACCAGCTGCCGGTGCTTTCGTACCTGCGCGAGGCAGGCTGCCGCTGGGATGCATCAACCACAGCGGCAGCCGCGGGCGGCGGGAGCCTGCATTGCCTGCGCTGGGCCATCGAAAATGGTGCGGCGTGCTCAGGAGAAGCCTTTGCGCTTGCGGCCAGGGGCGGACACGCGCACGTGCTGCGGTGGCTGCTGGCGGACGAGCAGCCAGCGGACGTGCCGCGAGCATTTGTGGAGGCGGCGCGGGCCGGGCACTTGGAGGTGGTGCAGCTGCTGATGCTGAGTGGCTTTATGCCACAGGATGAAGCCGTGTGTGCAGCTGCGGCGAGGGGCGGGCACCTGCTGCTGCTGCAGCTTCTGCGCGAGCAGGGGTGTCCGTGGGCGGAGAGCACGTGTGTGGAGGCGGCTCGGGCGGGAAAATTGCTGGTGCTGCAGTGGGCACAAGCTCATGGCGCGCCGCTGGACCCGCCTGCGTGCTGCCGCCGAGTTGGCAGCGATGAGGTGCGTGAGTGGGTGCGCGCAGCCGCCGCCAGCGCTGCCGAGGAGCAGTGGCTGTGCGAACGGTAGTGGGTATGGCATGCACTGCCGTGTATGCTATGCTTGGAGCACAGTGCTGTTGTAGGTGGTTTAGACAAAGCGCGGCGCGTGCATGCATTTAAATGGCATTGTACACCAGCAGTTGTGCGGGCGGGTTGACTACCATGTGTATGTTCGGTGTGTGCTCTTGTCATGGTGGCTGGCACTGGTCTTTATCTGTCAACCAAAGCCCATATCCGATTGTTAAAACTAGTGTGGCGCCAGGCTTCTACGGGCGGCTGATAGAGCTGGCCAGTTAAACATCAGGTGCGCCAGGGCACCAGCAGGAACGTTGCCAGTACCTATGAAAGGCACCGTCTGCCAGTTTTCACAACTTTTTGGGGTTGTGGTCCTCACGCCTCTGCTGAGGTGGTCACAGGCTGGGAGGCGCCTAGCAATGGGCCATGGCGGACAGAGCTGCAAGTGCTGTTTTTTAATTGCGCTCTCGGTCGTGAGGCGACCCAGGTACAAAGGATGTTGGCAAGCCAACCGGGCACGTTGTGGCCGTATAGACACGATCATAGTTTTGTGCTGTCAGCACTTGAGCAGAAGTACAGCAAGCATGCAGGCCTGAACGGCTGTCTAGCTAGCGCTCTAATTGCGAGGGCAGGTCGTCTGTTGGGGTGTCAGACAGGGCAGTGCACTCACCATCCCCTACGGCTGCACCTGGTCCCGCGACCACTAGCATTGCCATGCGCAGGTATAAGCACATGCTGAGAGAGCGCCACATGCGGAGCAGTGAATAGCGTGCCGCCAATGCGTGAAAGTGGATGCTTGAAAGTGGCACACACTACTAGTATACTTCTGTAGGCAGGCATGTGTGCATCCCAAGCACATTATAGTGACAGTCTACAAAAGCTACCACGCACGTGTGCTGGTGCCACGCTGTGGTTGCGAGGCCAGCTGTACGCAGTGCTTCGGGGCCTGCAACGCACACATCTGTGTGGCGCTGCGTGCTGGCGTGCCGGCGTAAGCCAGTTAAAGAAGCCAGTTGTACGCGGTGTACAGTACAGTACAGTACTATCCATTGCATTTGTGTGGATGTGTCGGCACACAAGAGCAGCCAGAGAGCATGTGAAAACTCAATCTACTGACGTGCACGTGTACTACAGTGCTACTTCTAGTAGTAGTACTTGTACGATTTGCCCGCATTAACTAACAGGGAAAACTTAAGAGGACCACAAAACTACTGCCAGCCCTTGCACGTCCCCAAGTGCAAATAAATACAACTACCAGCCCAAGGAGGGAAAAATGTTGTTGGCAGCCTGTCGCCCATGCATTGAAAGTGCATGTCTCCAGCGATGCTCCTGCTTTGGCTGGTGGCGGCGTTCAGCCTATCCGTTTGCTGCTGCAAGTGCATGTGCAAGCTGCTGATGTGACATGGAGTCACTGTAGAACTTACTACAGTGATGTTGACCAATCATCTCTTCCAAAATCGAAGCAGTGCCGCAGAGCTCTGGGGCGCAGCTGCGACCTGCCCCCGCGGCGGCATGGACATGCCGCACCTGCCGGCTGGGTGACCACACACAGCGCTTCACCTGTCCCAGCCCGGGCTGTACTTCGGACACCTCTTCAGCACGAGTGGTAGACCCGCACAGAGCAGCAGCAGGAACTGCAGCAGCAGCAACTGGCACTGGCGGCGGCGTTAGACGGCGAAGCTGGCACGGGTCGCGGGGGCGGGTGACGGTTTCGATGCAGTTGACAACTGTGTGTGTTTGTCGCGTTTTTTTTTTTTTAAAGCCACGGGCCGCAGCGCCAGCGCTGACACGCACCACAAAGGTGAAAGCACGGATAAGGTGGCAGGGGTTCTGCACTGCCGCTGCCGGCTGCGCCGTCTTGCCATGCCATGGCTAGGCCCGCGCTGGCGCGTTTCGTTCATCATCTCGGGGGGGGGGGGGTCCTGCTGCGCCCGTTCGGGAACCGCTGGGAACTGCCAACTGCCTTGGAGAGATGTCAGGTCTTGACTCCTAGCGCAGCTGCCTTGCCCGCTGCTGTAGCACATGTGTGTGCACACTTGCTGCCGCGCCGCCCAGTGGCGCCGCCCACTGCGCGCAGTGCTACAAGTGCCGCACGCCCCCATTCTCACATTCAGGACCCCAGATTGAAGGCCGCCGAAACTGCGCGCCGAAAAGCATCTGCACGAAGCAGCCACTTCTCAGAGGAATGGTGGCGGAGCTGGTGACAGGGGAGGGGGCCCAGCCTGCGGGCACGCCCTCGACCATGGCCCCTGGTAGCGGCAGCTCCAGGGGACACCTTAGAGGCATCAGCTCCTCCAGTGCCAGCAGCAGCGGGGACCTGAGCACGAGCTCCAGCAGCTACCGCAGCGAAGCAGCAGCGGCCGCAGCAGCGGCGGCTGCAGCGGCGCGGAGGCAGTGCCTGGCTTACCCGCCGGCAGCAGGAGCCTCTCCCAGCTTTGGCACTGCCTCCCCTCTGCCCTCCGTCAGCAGCTCTGACACCAGCTCGCAGCTAGTCGAGGGCACGCCCGGTCACGCTCGAGCGAGGCGCTTTTTCAAAAGCCCAGCTCCTGCAGGTTTTGGGCTGGCGGAGGGGAGGGGGAGCAGCAGCCGCGGCTGGTTGGGTGCACAGCCATCAACGGCTGCTGCAGCAGTGCGCGACCCGGAAGATGACGAGGGGAGGGACCACTTCGACCGGTGGAAAGCCTCCCAGGCAGCTCGCGGTGCGAGGGGCAGCAAGCTCAGACGGAGCCTGCAAGCTTACCTGTCTGACACAGATGCTTCGATGTCGCAGGTTGCGGCCTGGCTGCAGCGCCCAGGCAGCCCCGGTACAGACCGCAGCCCCTACGACGTCCACGATGAGCTCAGGCGCTGCTTGCAAGCCATAATCCACGACTCCACGGGCTCGCACGGCTTCAACGAGTGGGTAGCCACCGGGGCACTGCCCCGCTCTCCACGGGACAGCCTAGCAGGCCCGACCGGCAGCGGCCGTGGCTTCGGCGGGAGCGGTGCCAGCGGCATGTACTTGGGTACCAGCGCGCAAACCAGCGCCTGGTTCGGCGCCAGCACCGACAGCATCAGCGCTGGCGTCGCCGCATCACAACGGGTCCGCTCCCTGCGATCGGAGAACTCGCGCACGGCCTCCGGCAACCCGCGCGCCCGCCCGCCGACACACCCCCTGCGGCAGGTGTCGGCAGAAGCGGCTGCGCGCGCAGCCGGCCGCAAGCGCCCGAACCTGGAACTCTTCTTCACGCTCGCGTCCAACGCCAGCCTTGCCACGGACACCCCGGCCCCTGCTCAGCAGCTGGCGGCGCCGTTTGCGGTGTACCCGTCCTCTCGCAGGGCGCGCACTGCCAAGGAGGCCGCGTATGTGAGCAACTATCTGACGCACGCGCAGTCGGCGCTGGCGTTTGACATACCGGTGACAGATGCGGCGACGCAGGAGGTGGCGGCGTGGGGGAGCACGGAGGACGACGACTTTGTAACCCCATGGTGAGTGGGAGTTGAAGTTTGTGGGCGTTTGGGTGCTGAGCAGCAGTGTTGAAGTTTAGTGTTGAAGTTGTAAATGCAGGTGCGTGCGTGTCAGGGAGGGATGCTGTGATATGACTGTCTGGGGTGACATACAGGTTGTCACGCACTTGGGTCACGCACTTGGTGGGCAATACCTGAAGATGCATGTTACAACGTACCCGCTGTTAGGGATATGGCTGGTAGCTAATGTGGGAAGTACACCAGGGTGGTGCATTGCGCATCAGAATTTACAATGTATGTGGAGGTGCTGGTTATTATATACTACTACTGTTCTGCATAGTACGTGAACTAGTTCGCTGCTGAGGCAATTCTGGTTCAGTGAGAAGCATACTATACAGCGGTGCAGGAACTCTGTTCGAGGGCGATGTGTGTAACCTGGGGCTGGCAAATTTTGTTGCTGAAGCGGTTTTGTCTACAGAGATGCTGGCAGACACAGTTGCTGAAGCTATGTGGGTTAGTAAGAGTGTATGGTTGTTCTGCACTGTGTGTGTCAGTTTGCAGCGTGTGCGGGTTTGGAAGACTTTGTTCCACTGAAGCAACTGTGGCGCAGAGCACAGATACTTTGCGGAATCACCGTGCCTGATGCTGCCAGCAAATGCACTGGGAGTGTGCAGTTCGAACGCATCTGGCATTTGTCAGTTTTCATGCAGGTTGAAACCGGGCGGTTGGCAAGGTACTGCTGCCAGGTACCGATAGTGGGCTTTGGCGGTGTCTTGTGCATGCAGCAGCTACTGGCATTGCCTTTTGTGTGTTGCACTCAGCAGTACACACAAGGTGATGTGGCTGAATATACCAGTGCGGTCGCACCCGTGGTGGTTCGTGCAACTGCACATGGTAGCAGCTGTGTGCGCAGGTGATTTCATGCCATGTTACTCTCCCCCCAAGTTGCCCACTGGTGCTGCACTGTTGGCCCTTGTCAGCGGGTCAGTTCAAACTCTTTGACTACTGATGGCCGGTGCTGGTGCTGGCGCGCTTTGATGGCGTTGCTGTTGGCGCTGCTGCTGCTGCTGGGACTGCGCAGGTACACCTACGGCGTTCGCCTGCTCATGCCACCCCTGCTGGTGCTGGTGAGCTACTTCATCTACTGGCGTGTCAGCAACCTCCTGCTGATCAACGACCCGTCCACCTACGATGAGGGCGAAGTGCCACTGCAGCATACATGGTACGACAGCCCCAGACCTTCAAAGCTTGAAGTAGTACACCATTTCTGTTACCAGCAGGTCAAAATGGTCGTGTTGGCAACGTACCAAGTCTCGGAAATGCAATGATCTGTTTGACAGGTGGCGCAGGCACCATACAGTGCATTTGTGGATTGTCGGACAGGCAGCATCCCCTCTCACATATGTGTAGCCACAAGCACAGCCTGGCAGCAACACACCACTTGTGTGCACCAGCACATGCAGCCTGCGCGTGCGGTGAAACACACACTGCAGCTGCGCCTGCTGGCGCCACCGCTGCTAGCTAGCGCAGGGCATGCTTCACGCCAGTGCACAATGCCTCGTGCACACTTGTGTATGACAGTGTATGGCGCCTCTACAACGCTAGTCGTGGATGCCTGGCATGCCCATGCCGCAGATGCCACGCGCACCACAACTGCAAAGGCTATGCATCAGGGCTGCCAGCAACATGGCGCTGCTGCTGCTGCAGATGGTGTGTAGACAACCGACACACGCTACAGCCTTGCTGGGATTGCCACAGGTGCAGGCATGTTGGCGCATACATTGCCCAAGCTGACACGGCCACCACTGCCTGTCCCCTCACTCGCCATGTCGTGCACGCCGCCTTGCAGGTGGGAGCTGGCGCTGGCGTGGACATTTGTGTCCTGTGAAATAATTGCGTTCCTGATGGGCATGACGCACTGGGTGTGGATGTGGAACTTGAAGTTTCGCAAGCGCATCACGCAGGCGCAGGTGGGGCTGGCGGACGCGGACCTGCCCACCATAGACATCATGGTCCCCTGCTACAGGTGCGTGTGCGCTCCACTGCTGGTGCGTGGCTCAGTACGTTCTGCTGCGCCCGTGCATTTTAAACGTTCAGGGGTGCA
Organism: Ophiocytium majus; assembly: GCA_032358315.1. Taxonomy (NCBI): domain Eukaryota; class Xanthophyceae; order Mischococcales; family Ophiocytiaceae; genus Ophiocytium; species Ophiocytium majus. The sequence continues at coordinate 18,353 of JAULBY010016645.1, forward strand.
TGTAGGGCTTTGGCCCAGCATTTTGCCCCAGCCATGGCAGCTGCCGCGCTTACAGTAGCAACGTTTTAGGTATAATCTGCTGTGCAGTTTGGCAGTCAACAGGATGGTGAGGGTGCCAAGGGAGCATGTGCAGGGGGAGCCCGTGCAACACTCCCGTCTCTCTGGGAGTTGCTGCCACAGGGGCGGGAAGGCTTGCTGACACTGCAACAAAGGAGGTTTGCTGCTGCCACACACATGGGACAGTGCCTCAGGCAGTAGGACACAGCCGCAGCAGCGTCACACGGTCGCATCAGCACAAAGGGCCACCAAGCCAAGTGCTGACTGGAGCCAGGGTACTGTCCCGTAAATTGAACAATGTATATGTGGCTCACTTGCAACACATTGCAATGGTGGGTTGCGGCTTGTGGTTGAACACCAGGTGGTGTTGTCGTACCAGAAGGCCAGTTGGCAGGAGTGCAGACTGGACACAGCAGTCATGTGTGTGACACATGGGCACTGGCACTAGTGCACGCCGACATGCCGAAAGAAATATGGCAAGCAGTGTGGCTTGGTCGGAGGAGGTTACAATAACTTGTGGCGCACGCGATTACGAAGCCAGTTACCACAACCCTTTCATTTTGCGCAGTAAGGGCATCCTGCGCCGCACCGTGCCTGTGCGGTGAGCATGGGCACCTGCCTCTCCTGCACTGCGTGGCAGTCCTGTTACCACACCGCCAGCTGTGTGAGCCGCTTTTGCCAGTCACCGCAAGGTTGCACACGCTGTGCAGGTGAGGGCCAAGGCCTTGCTAGCTGCAGCGCACTACTCAAGCGACCATCAACTTCCACCTTCTATCTGACCCCTGCCTGCGGCTGCTGCCAGCGAGCCCACGGAGATAGTGGAAATGACAGTGAAGGCCTGCCTATGACATGGGCTACCCTAACCAACCATAACTTCAACTCATGCACAACAGCTCACGGACTTCAACTTGTAGTTCACACTGATGGCGTGTTGGCGTGTCGCAGCGAGCCCACGGAGATAGTGGAGATGACGGTGAAGGCCTGCTACGACATGGACTACCCTGCCGACAAGATCACCGTGTGGGTGTGCGATGATGGAAAAAGCGCTGACATGCGGGAGATGGTCGAGAGGACCGCGGCCGAGTACAGGTGGGCGCAACCACGCGTGAACTTCCGTTCGCAGCAGTGCTGAGCAGCTCGACAGGGGGCTGGCAAATGGCGATGAATAGTGCACAACGCCATGCCAGTTTGTGATAGCAGAATACATGCTGAACATGTGAAGGAATTGCATGTGCAGCCGTGGGTGCTCTGGCCAACGCCGCATGCGCCTGTGATACAGTTGTGCTGAACAGCCTGACTGAGTGCTGTCACGCGCCACTGGCTGCTGTGCTGTGCTCCGCACGCGCTAGTGTGCTGGCCACAGCATAGCGGGTTTGGGGCATGGTTGTGAAGATGCATATGTTGCGCGTACGATCACAGGGGAGTTCCAGTGTTGACATTATGTGTTGCTGCGCCTGTGCTCGTGTGTGCGTGTGGGCAGGGGCGCCATGAAGACGCGCTACGTGGCGCGCGTCAAAATACCAGGGATACCGCACCACGCCAAGGCGGGCAACCTCAACAACTGCATCCTCAACGAGGAGTCCAAGGGTCAGCTCATCATAGTGCTGGACTGCGACATGCTCCCGGAGCCGACCATGGCCCGCACCGTTGTGCCCTTCTTCTACAAAAAGCCGCCGCGCACCAGCAGCAGTGACCATGGCGCGCGGCCACAGGCAGAGTTTGACTCAAGTGTTGGGCTGCTGCAGACGCCTCAGGTGCGTCGCGGCGGCGCACGGCCACGTGTTGAGGGGTGGGCGTTGATGTATTCATTTGCATTGCACGCTGTGCTGGCAGCATTGGCGTCTGATGTGGTGGTGCGTGTGTTGGTGTGTCACTCAAGTTGTAGTGCTAGTAGCAGTGCGCCTGCCGCAGGGATCAGTGGCGCCTTCGCGCCCTTGCCGCTGCACTCGTGCACACATGCTCTTCACACATGTGTGCTAGAGAGCATGGCTTGCAGCCACACTAGCGCCACTGCTGTTCAGCCACACAGCTTTTCAGTCACTCATGCATGTACCCCCACCGCCACGCGCATGCATGCCTGCCGACCACTCCACAGGCCTTCTACAACCTGGACTCCAAGGACCTATTGGGCCAGTCCTATGCATTCTTCTATGAGTGCCAGGTGTCTGGCTGGGACGGCAGCGGCTGCACGCCCTGCTGCGGCACCGGCGTCACCTTCAGCCGCGCTGCACTGGAGGCTGTGGGGGGCTTCTCTGTTGGCTCCATCACTGAAGACTT
>JAULBY010016656.1:0-20670 GCA_032358315.1 Ophiocytium majus
GGGGGCCCGAGCAAACACACAGACAGTACACACATTGCGTGATCGACGCAGCAGGAGCTGCGTCGATCAGCTTCCCCGGTTCGTGCAGGGGGGCGGCGTCCCGACGCGGCTGACGCAGCCGTCGGGGGTCCATGTTGGCGCCCCTTTTGCTGTACGTTAGACGTCTTGGGAAGCACACATGCGGTTTCACTTTCAGGCATGCAGCAGACAGCAGCACGAATTCGGTTCGCATTGGGTGGGTCGGTTCAAGTCGGCGTTGGTGTGTGTGTTTGCCGGTGTGCGCTCCGCAGCGGCCCCGCTGCAGTGCGCCGCAACTGCGCAGCGCTCTCTGTGTGCAGTGCACAGTGCGGCAGGCAGCAGACACAGCAGCCGGCGCCCGCCGTTGTGCGTTTTGCACAAACTTTTTGGGGGTGTGCTCTTCTTTAGACGCGCTTTGCACCATTAGGGCCAGCTCAGACGCATGTACATATGAAGCGGGGACCTCCCTTTCCGGAAGCGCGACGCTTTGAGTGCAGCCACACTGCTGTGGTTGTCTGTGTTGCTGCATTTGCGCGCACAATGTGGTGGTGTTGCTGCCGCTTGTGTACTGTGCAGAGCTGCACTGGGTGAGCTTGCGGCATGAATGGCATGCGCACAACGCCAGGCGACACATGCGGCGTGAGACAGCATCATCATGTAGGTTGCAGCGTTTTTTAGAGCCGACCCTTTTCATCCTGGGTAGTGGTGGTGATGGCCCGCCATGCCATATGCTGCTGGGGTGTGTGCCGTGAACCTGACATCATGCGTACAATGTCTGGTTGACATTGGTGCGGTTTCCGTTGACATGTTAGGAAGTGATGTGCGGACCGTGCTGCACCATGTCGCTGCAGCACATGGCACCCAGCCAAGACCTGGTCAGCGTGTGGTGTTGCGAAGGCGCTGACATCACCCACCATGTGTGCTCTTTTGCCCATGTCGCCAACTGCCACCCGGTCTGTTTTTGGATGTCGGGGGGGGGCTGAGCCACGCAGATGAGGGCACTGCTAGTAATTTTATCTATTTGCACTTGTGGGCGTGCAAGAGCCCGAGCCACTACTAGTTCAAGTGAGTGCCATTTACCAGGGATTAAACTCCGCTTAGGGCGCGGAAAGCCCTTTGCACACGGTGCATGTGACCAGAAAATCAGACAGATGTAGGTAGCGAAAAAAAAACTGGGAATGCTCAGTACTCTGGGAAGCCTGGCATGTTGCCAGAGCACTACTCTAACTGATTACAGCCCGATGTCCCAGGGGACCTGCTCCCACCCGGAACACCATGCTCCCCCCACACACCACTTTCCTGTACGTTTCCCCTGAAAGGAAAGGAACAGTCTGTCATGTGGTCATGGGAGCGAAGGAAGTGCTTGCAGACCGCACACACGAAATTCAGAACACACAAAAAACTGAGAGCACCCCCCCCCACCACCGGACACCCCAGGTGGCGCGCGCTGCTGCTCTGTATGTGACTCTGCATCAGCTGTTGGAGTGCTGGCTCACGATGAGCGTGGCAACCGGTGCTGCAGGCGGGCAGCAGCAGCCGCCAGTCCCTCCTGATGATGCAGCCATCCTCGCTAGGTGCCAAGGTGGGTGCTTTGCTGACATTGAATGCTGGCCTGCGGGAGGCCAGTTGATTACCCATCTGCATTCGGACTGTGTGCCAGAGCACAGCTGCATCGCCAGCGCCTCAGAGCCCGACTCCCCGTTTGTTTTGCTTGACACAGGAGTACAGCAGAGCATTGCCAGCTGCAGGAGCAGCAACAGCAGCAGCGACAGCAGGAGGAGGAGCAGCAATGCCAGCAGCACTTTTTTGATGACCATTGCCACCACCACCACCACCGCAAGCAGCAGCAGCACCAGCAGCATCAACAGCAGCAGCAGTGGCAGCAGCAGCATCATCAGCAGCAGCAGCTGCAGCGGCAGCAGCAGCTGCGGCGGCAGCAGCAGCAGCACCCTTACCTGCAGCATGCTCTGCGGTAGGCTGCACCTGGCAGTCATGGCCGCCGCGTTGCTGCGCACCAAGAAGCAGCCAAATTGCGAACAATGTCACCCTGCATGTGCTTAGCCGACCTCCATCACCTGCACTGCCCTGCCAGACCAGCAGCATTTTCATGACCTGCACTTCCCCAACTGCCCACTGCCCATGCCACCTCCCCAGTGCCCGCCCGCGCCCGTTGCCCTCCGCTTCGCCCCACTGCCCCTCACGTGACACCCTGTCACCACCACGCAACCAAGCACCCATGCCACACCCTCAGTCCACCACACACACTCCCTCACCCCCCGCCTCTCCCCCCTCCCCTTCCCCCAACAGAGCTGCTGCGCGGCCCCTCCGACGAGCACAAATTTGCGGGCCTCGTCATGGTCGCCAAGCACGTGCGTGCCCTCGACGCCGCCGCCGCCGCCGCCGCCATGGCCGCCGTCATGGACGCGGTTGGCGCAGCCTTTGTCAGGCGGCTGCTGAGCACGCCTGCGGAGGGCGGCGCCGTGAGCGCGTACCAGGCGATCGCGGCCGGCGTGCTGGCGGCCGCAGCGCGGGCGGGGGAGGGGGTGGCGGCGGCGGTGGTGGCGTCGCACGCGCGCGCACTGGTGGCGCTGCTGCGGGTGGCGCGCAGCCCGCAGGTGAGCCGTGCTCAGCAGCTGCAGGGGCGTGTATGTGTTTGGCAGGGTGTGTGGTAGTGAAGGGCGGTTTGTGGGGAAGGGGGGGGGGGGGGGGGGGGGGCGGGGGGGTTACTGGCCGAAGAGCGTCACTGAGCAGCGGAGGTGGTTTTGCACAGAGGGAGGTGTGCTGTGCTGCTTTTCTCAGTGTCGCAGCACGCTTGTGAGTGGTAGTGCTAGGATAGAGCGCTCCATGTAGTATATGCCTGACCGATGTGACAACTGCCACAGCATCAAGCACTCCTCTGTGCAACGAGTTACCATCTGCCTTCCCGGCACCACCGTTACCCTCTGCAACTGCACGTGCCCCCCCCCACCCTGCTGCCACCGCACTGCGCATGCGCAGGTGCTGAGCGATGTGGCAGACTGCCTGTGCGTGCTCAGCGAGACTGAGGAAGGTTTGGGCCGCCTTGTGCGCTCCCGCGCCGCGCCCGCAGTCACGCAGCGCCTGCGGCTGCTCTGCACAGAGGAGGAGTCTGCCGCCGCCGCAGCCGCCGCACCCGCACCAACCAGTGCCTCTGGTGCTGACACACCAACGGCTGGCGCTGGTGGCCCTGAGCAGTCTGGCGCGCAGCCACCACTGCAGGCCCAGCAGCAGGCAGCTCAGCAACAGCTGCAGCAGGCGCAACAGCAGCAGGCGCAGCAGCAGCAGCAGGCACACCAGCAGCACCAGCAGCGGGGGGAGTGGGAGGCGACGGCGCTGCTGTGCCTGGAACGGTGCGTGGAGGCCACGCGCGGCGCGTGCCTGGGCGACGCCGACGTCACCGCGCTCGCCTACGTCTTTGCGCGCGACCGCAGCGCCGAACGCTCCGCGGCGGCGGCGCGCGCTCTGCTGCACTGGGCGCTACTGCTGCCGCCGGCGCGCACGGCGGGGCGCCGGCCGGCCCTGGAGTGCACCCCCCCTCCCCCCACCACCGCCACAACCGCTAGCACCAACAGCGGCATCGCAGGACCAGAGGAGGCAGTCGCATTTGCACCGCTGGTGCGCCACGGGCTTGTGAGAGCGCTGCGGGGCGCGGCGCCCGAGGGCCCCCGCGATGCGGCGCTGGCGCTGCTGGCTGCGCTGCTGCATGGCCTGGGGGAGCGGTGGGCGGTGGAGGCGGCGGCGGCGGGCGGGGGGAGGCGCGGCACGTTTGTGCGGTTTCTGGTGCGCGCGGCGGGGAATGAGGTGCGGCTGCTGCTGGATGAGGCGCTGGGGGTGCTGCTGGCGCCGGACGCGACGCCTATACAGGCCAAGGGGCAGGTGGGTTTGTGTGGGGGGGCAGGGGGTACAAGAGCATGCGCTTTATGTGGGGGCATGTAAAATGGTGCCGGTACTGCTGTGCATTTGCAGTTGCTCGTGTGGCTGCATGGCGACTGTCCATGCGTTGGCCAGTGTGACCGCATGTGCGTGGTTCTCAGAGGCGTGCCAATCTCTTTAGGCCGGCATCATACTAAAATCAGTCATAAGTGCTATTAAGCGTGCGCACTGATTGCAAAGGGTGCACGCCGTGCGCTCCTGGGACCTGGTGCTAAGCTGCCATGCACAGGCGAGGCTGCCAAGTGGGCTCTTTGTGATGCTGGTGGCATTGACACGGTAGTGTTGTGACTGACTTGGGCATGCAACATTTGCCCAGCGATACCCGCAAGCCCTTCACAGCTAGCCTGAAGCTGACCCTGTACACAGCAGTAGGTGTCAACTGCTGCATCATGATGTCCGTAAGACCTTTTGGTTGCCTGTCACAAGGTACACCCCATCTCCCATGTGTAAGGCAACCACGCGCGTGTCCATCACCCCTGTTCCCCGCTGGCTGGCAGGGCCCATGGCAAGACGCTGCGCAGCGCGCAGCCACCGCACAGCAGCAACACCACCAGCAACCACAACAACAGCAGCAGCAGGTGCCGCCGGCCCCAACAGGGCAAACGCGCGCGGCAACAGACGCGGGTCGCGCCACCCGCGCAGAGCGCATGCTGCCCGTGGCGCTGGGGGTGCTGGAAGCGGCGGTGCGGTTCCTGTGCGGCGAGGGCTCTGCTGAGCAAGGGGAGGAGGGGGAGGAGGGGGGGGATGCTGCTGAGCACCACCAGGAGGACCCCCAGCTGTGGTGCGCGCTGCCGGCGGAGGCGCTGTTGGATGTCAAGACGGCCCTCGAGTCCGCGTTTTCGGTGGTGCTGGAGTTTTTCCGCGAGCTCACGCCGCATGTTGTGGGTCATGCCGTGCAGCCGCCGCCAGTGCCGCTGTCGCCGCCGCTGCCACCGCAGCAGCAGCAGCAGCACCAATGGCAGCAGTCGCAGCAGCCGGGGCTGCCGCCAGGCGCACTGCCACGGTTACGGGCGCTAGGCGCGGTGTGCGCGGACGCACTCGGCGCGTGGGTCGCCGAGGACCCGGAGGGCCTGCGTGGCGAGTTTTTGCAGGCGCTGCCCACCATCCTCTCCCTGCTGAGCACCAGCACCGCCGCCAGCAGCGGCACAGACAGCGGCGCGCTCATGGAAGACGCAGTCGACTCGGACGACGAGCTGGACGCTGCCACCGGCGCCGGCGCTGGCAGCGGCGGTGTCGCCGCGCCAACGGGGGAGGAGCTTCTCCCGCTGCTGCGCGCGCTGGTGGTGCTGTCTTATGACGATGCTGCGCTGGCGGCGCTCACAGAGACCGCCGTGCCACTGCGCGCGGTAGCGCTGCTGGGGTGCCTGGCTCCCCAACTCTCTGCCGCCGCCGCCGTCGCTGCTGCCGCCATGTCGGCGGCAGGCGCGGCAGAAACCGCTGATGCGGAGGCTGAGGACGGTGAAGCTGGTGGGGACGGCCGCGCAGTGGAGGAGGCGGCGGGTGCGGTTGCGCGGCATGCGTGCGCTGCGCGTCTGACATGCACTGTGCTGCTGAGCAGCGTCTCACGGCGGCCGCGCCTGCCTTGCGCTGAGCTCAGCGGTCTGAAGCCGCTGCACACGGTCGCTGCCCACCCCTCTGTGACGCGCGCCCTGCCCGCCGCGCTGCGCGACTCCGTCTTGGCTTCCGTGCGCGCGGAAGCCAGCATGCACAGCGCGGACGGCGCCGCAGCCGCCGCTGCCGCACAGGAGTGCCGCCTGCTGCTGGCGCACGCCACGTGCCTGCTGCTGCAGATTGCTGCCGAGCACGGCAGCGACAGCACCGCGGCACTGGCGCTGCCGGATGGCGGCGGCGGCGCGTGGCTGGAGTGGTCCGCGGCGGCAGCGCGCGCCTTGGCCGCCGCTGCCGGGGGCACGGCGCAGGTGGGGTTGGAGGAGGGCACCATGTGGCAGTGGTGCGTGGAGTGTGCGGAGGCGCTGCGTGCGGGGGGCGAGGACTCTCCTTTTGTGCGCTGTGGCGTGGTGCGAAGGGAGCTGGTGGACGCGCTGCTGGCGGCGCGCCGCGGCGGCCGTCTGTGAGGTGGCGCAGGTGTGAGGTAGGGGCTCCAGACGGCGGTCTATCCTACGGCGGGCTGGCGTGCCCCGGTTGGACGCTCCACACGCCTATCGATCTGGTAGCCGGCTGCCGGTGTGGTGCCTCCCTGTGGTGGTGTGTGCGTTGCTGCTGCTGCCCAGCAGCAGCGCGGTTGTTCTTCGGCGGGTGGGCTGTGAGCAGTTTGTGGCGCACTTGAGCGGGACAAACGCTCATAAAGCCATGTCTAGAGCCTGCTGTATGTGGTGGGTTCGCTTGCCCTGGCGCAGCGGCCACAGTTTTGGCGACATGCGTGTGTGAGCTGCAGCATACACTGCCACTGCTTGCGGCGAGTGTAAAACACAGTGCCGGTTCACAAGTGGCAGGGCCGGCAAGCGTGCAGCAAGCATGTGGCAGTGATGGTGCACACACATGTATGGTGCACATTGTGTGCACAACTTCAGCGTATCGCCACCATGATGGTGTGCGCTACATATATATGATATATTATGAACGCAGTGGCTGCACTGCTGCACCACATGCTACGCAGTGTCTGGAACGGATGTCCTTGCTTGTATGCACCAGACAAATAAACCACACACTGGTCCTGTCAAGTTGCCATCATGCTGCTGGCTGGTATGCAAGTGCCATGCAGAAGCCGATCGGTGATTACCAGTCCAGGTAGCTTACAGCAGCGCAGCACAGCATCAATGGGGCACTGCCGTTCAACCTGCGGTGATGTGGGCGGTCTGCCAGTGCCGGCGGCACCATCCATCCCAGCCAACAAGTGACTACGCCAGCGCTTGCACACAACTTGCATGACCTCACACCCCGACGCCTTTTTCTGCAGCAAGTCTACCACATGAATTGGGACAGTGCACGCTGTGCCATGCACTGTATACATAACAGCAAGTCCCGGAGTTTTTCATACGCGCGCGCGCATGAAGCCCCGCGCGCCAAAACTGCACCTTACTTTTGGCCGGATGCCGCCCAAATCTGGGCACACCGGCTTTCAGAAAACTCGGCGCCAGCGCTGCAAATTGCAGTGCCTTGCACTGGCAGCGAAAGTGGCAGCCTGGCCAAGGTGTTGGCGTGTGTGGTGGGGTGGCAAATGCGATAGGGGAGGTGCTGCGCGGGTGACGCCCGTCCCATCCGCTGGGGCTGCTGCTGCGAGTCGTTCAACACGTTGAAAGTCTGCTGGCAGACGGGCGCAGCAGCCAGCAGCGGAGCGGGAACAGCAGCAGCGCCAGGCGCCAGCCATGTTTCGGGCGTTGACCCGGAGGCTGGGGGGGGGCAGCCCTAGGGCTGATGAACACCCCCGTACATCCGCCTCAGGGGCAGCCAGCGCTAGCCAGAGCGGCCCTCGCAAGTACCGCCTATCGGATTTCGAGCTTTATGCGACACTGGGCACGGGAACTTTTGGACGAGTTCGGATGGTGAGGCACATCAGGACCGGACAGTACTATGCCCTCAAGATATCGAAGAAGGCCGCCATCATCAAAATGAAACAGGTGGGCGCCCCTCCCTCCCCATGTGCCCGCTATGCATTTCTTTCCTCTGTCCTGCTTCGTGCACGCTTGCGGAGGCTGCTGCAACTGTAAACAGTTGGGCGCCGGCAACGTTCGGCGCACCAATCCGCAGCAGGTGTATTGGTGCGCCGGGTCGCCACCGCCGGCGTCGCCAGCCAGCCGCAACGCCGCACTGCTGCAGCCACGTGCTTTGCTTACTGCCACCGAGCCTCCTCAGCAGCAGGGCTCTGCTCTGTCAAAGCGCGAACGCGAAAGGTTGGCGCACAGACGTGCACACACCAGCAAAGGCCACCAGAAGCGTTTCCGCAGCAGTGTCTGCGGACAGCTCCCTTCGACGCACCTGCGGCGCTGGCATGCACGATAGCAGCTCCTGACTCACCACTTCTGGGCCCTGCCCACGCATCTTCGTATTGAACCCCTAGCTGCCCTAGGTGCATGTGTGCAGGCCAACACAATTCCATGCTCACATGTCAACGCACTGGCAAGTATGCATGCACCTGGACAATTTCTTGGTACTGTGCACATATGTGGGCCAGTTGTGTGCGGTTGTGCCATTGGCTCGCCACCTGAGTTAGAGCGGTTTGCCACAGCCACGGTAGTGGCAACTGCCTACCTCTGAAATATTGTAAGTCTGTGTGCCATGCGCGACACTCATTGGCGTGTTTTGCTGTTGAACTTGAGCATGCAGGTGGAGCACGTGCGAAATGAGGTGTCGCTGCTGGCCAAGATTGACCACCCCAACGTAGTCAACATGAGCGGGTAAGGACCTCACTCCTACTCATACTGCAGCTTCAATTGCAAGTGAGACCGGTCACAGCAGCATAGGGGGACGGCGGTTCGTGGCTCCTGCTTGGTGGCGTCATAGCCAGCGTGGGGGCAGTTCTCAGTGTGCGCCTTGACGTGCGCCTTAGCCCATGCTTCAAGTACAACTTCAACTGCCAATACTTCAAGTAAATTTTCAAGTGCCAGGCTAGAGCGGGCCGGCGCTAGCACCCAAGGAAGTGTTGACTGTTCGTCGCACAGCCAGTTCTATGGCATTGCCGGCACCTGTCGCTGCAATGCCAGCGCGTGTGCTTGATGTACTCTGGCTCCGAGCTGCGCACCGACAATGAAACGGAGGGCGCAAACATGCAGTCAACCCGCGGCTGCAGCATGCCCCCTTACACTGTGACTATTCAACCAATCGTCACGCATGGTGTGCGGCACGGCCAAGAAAACGGCTGCAGTGCTCCCGGGACACACACCTGCACCGAATTTCCCTTCTTACCTACTTGAAATGCCACGCCACCACGTGCCGTCTGCGCGCAGCCATTTTCAAGACGACAGCAAGCTGTACGTGGTCATGGAGTACGTGGAGGGGGGCGAGCTGTTCAGCCACCTGCGCAGCGCCGTGCGCTTCAGCGATCACCAGGTGCGCACCGCTGCGCCTGTGTAGCCACTGGCTACAGCAGGTTGGCACGTCCAGCCGCTGTGCCTCTGTACGGCAATGGCGACGTGGCAATGCGCTTATCTGGCGCAACGTTGCCGCTGCGCGGACTGCCAGCGCACACAAAGGTGTGCCGCACAATACCAACAGTTTTTTTATTAGAAACACACAGTACGCACGTCAGAAGCAACATGACCGGTGTTTGACTTACAATGGAGGGTGTGTGGCTTTCGCTGGCGCGCGGCCCACAGGGACTGATCTATGCGGGAGAGATTGTTCTGGCGTTCAACCACCTGCACTCGCTCAACATCATCTACCGAGACCTCAAGCCCGAGAACCTGCTCATCACGCGCGAGGGGCGCATCAAGGTCACAGACTTTGGCTTTGCAAAGGTGCGCCGCCGCCCGCGCCGGCAGCAACGCCGCCTGCCTTCACCCAGCACAACCATGTAATGCGCTGGCAAGTGCATTTGGCCAAGGTGCTGCCTGTTAGTGTATGACAAGCAGACTGCTACCACTGTCTTTTCTGTGAGTAGTTACCCACGTCGATTACTTGTCTTGGGCTTACAAACGGGGGGGGGCGCGCGCTGTGTTTAGCGACAACAGGGGGCGGGCTGTTTGAGGCTTAAGCCTGGGTGTTTGCTGCTGCGTAACCGAGCTCTCTTGTGTGTGCGCGCCCTCTCACCCTTTGGCAGTACTGCTGCAGCTTCGTAATTCTCTATATCAGTAGTGTAACTGCTCTAGTGTGACTGTGACTGGCATATCTGTCACTGGTGTAACTGCTCTGGTGTAACTGTCATGGGTGTAAGTAGTGATGGGTCACAGCGTATAATTTTCGCATTATAAATATATACTTCTGAAGTATATTATAAATAAATGCGCTGTATAACGTATGTAATTACGGCGTATAACGTATTTGCATGTACATATTTATACGGCAAATACGTCGTATATCGTATTTTTTGGGCGTAGAAATATGCCGTTCTTTGTGTAACGTATGAAATTGTATAACGTATGAAATACGTTTTACGCCGTGACCCATCACTAGGTGTAACTGTAACTGGTGTAACTGCCTCTGTGGTGAGCAGGTGGTGGAGGACCGCACGTGGACGCTGTGCGGCACGCCGGAGTACCTGGCGCCAGAGATCATCCAGAGCCAGGGGCATGGCAAGGGAGTCGACTGGTGCGTGCAAGCGCTGCTGGTGTAACGCCGCTAAGCAGTGCACTGCAAGGGCTTGACTCATGGCTGTTATGGTTGGCAACTAACGGCTCGTGTGGTAGGGTAGTGTCCGTCGCAGAACGCTATTTTTGCTGCGAAAGGTGTGTGTGGGGGGGTACTCTAGTTGCGATGTATCAGTGTCATGTGGCAGTATCTGGCACTCTACGGGTGCTGTTGCGCAAGCGCCGCGGGCAGTGTTGAGTGATCCATGCCAATTTGTGTCGCGACTTGTATGTGGTGTGTGCACCCAACTTGTGGTGTGCTGCCAGCTGCCTGGCTGCTGCATCTGCGGCAGACGCGCAAGAGTCCCATGCATGCTTTCCATGCCCAGAAATGGTGCCACAGCACAGCATACAGCTAGCATGCTACTACGTAGTGTGTCTCAAGGATGGGCCAGGCACTAATTACGCCCGCAGTCTTGCACAGTTGGCCACCAGCACTGTACATGGCCATGTGTGCAGCCGCACACAATGGTGCACCTATTTGTAAATTTATTACGGTGCTGTGGCAAGTTGTGGAGTGACCGCTGTGTGCAATGTGCACACGCGCCCACTGCGTCAAAGCTTGTGCACGCGGTGAAAACGTACTCCTGACCAGCATTACGTCGTGTGTTGTTGGCTTCCGAACAGTGTCTGGTGTGTCTGGGGCAATGCCGGCCCACGTGTGTGTGTAAAGTACGGATGCATGAAGGCTATGAAATAAACGGAAGAAATGGTGGCAGCAGCAGTTAGTTGCCTTGGCGGCAGGACAGCGTCATGCCGCACCCACATGCAGCGCCCGCCAGGTGGTGGTGAATGACCGCAAGTGATGCATTCTTGGTGTATGGCGAGTACTTATCGTGTGCGACATGCACACGCGCGTGCGTGCGTAGGTGGGCGCTGGGCGTTCTCATCCACGAGATGCTGGCCGGTTACCCACCGTTTTATGACGAGGTGAGTGGCGCGCACTTTCCTGCTGAGCATTGCACCCCGGCCGCGTTGCCTATGGCCGCGACACTGCTGCCGACGCTCTTGCACTATCGCATGGTGGCAGCACGGCGGCAAAGGCTTGCCAGAGTGCACGCACCGCACACACTTTGTACGTGGTGTGTTGTTACCCTACATGTGCCATCATGCGACCACGCTGTTATTGACATGCACTATATGGTGGTGTGCTGCTGCTGCCGCTGCTTGTATTTCATCGCAACACTTGCACACGCGCCAGAACCCCCTGGGCATCTACCAGAAAATTCTCGCAGGCCATGTAGACCCTCCATCAACGGTGAGCAACCCGCAAGCGCTGCTCGCCACAGAACCGCAGTAGTGCCCAGCAGCACACGCAGCAGCATTTCGCTTAGCAGAACGAACAGCACGGTACACTGCCGCAGTCCCTGTTGGAGGCGCGGAACCCGCCGGCTGGCATGTGCATGCCACCATGCCCGTATGCATTTAGTTGTCTATGCCGCACATGCCACATGGACAGTACTTGCGCATGCCACTGTCATGCCGCAGTCGTGGCAGACTGCCATGCCGCAGGGCCCTTGCATGGCTGAGAGAGCAAACAAATTACATCGGTAACTTCGCCGCTGCTTCGCCACCCACAACTTGCGCGCTGGAATCGGCACCTGCTGCGCGCGCAGTGCGCGTACAAGCCTGTGGCATCTCGTCGCGCTTACTTACTTAATACGAGTAGTATTCACTTGCGCGAGCTCGGCACCGACTGTATGCGTATAATACGTGTACATGGTTGTGGCATTTGCAGGTGACATCTGTGCACGACTCGGCGCTGAACGCATCCGCATAATGCGCGTACAAACTCATGCAACATTTGCAGGCGGCTTGCGCGCACGACTCGGCACTGAATGCATGCATCCGCACAATACGCGCACAGTGCACTCGCGATCTAGTTTGCTTTGATTTAGTGCGGTATGCGGTTCAATGCGGGGTCCAGAGAGACCTGTCACAGAGCACATAATCATGTACAAACAACACATAATGCCCTATTCGATTCAGCGCGGGTCTTGCTTTAGTGCGGGGTGTTGTGGGGGGTGCACTACCCCACACTTAATTGCGAGTGCACTGTACATGCTGGTGGTGCCGCAGGTGGGGCAGAGGCCGCGCGACCTGATCAAGAAGCTGCTGGTGATAGACCGCACCAAGCGGCTGGGGTGCATCCGCGGCGCGGGGCGCGCGGTGCAGGAGCACAAGTGGTTTGACTCGCTGGACTGGGACGCGTTGTACGCGGGGAGGATTGAGGTGAGCCGCGCGTGGTTGTGCTGCAAATGCGCTTGGCTACTGGCAGCCGCAGTCCTGACAAAGTATGTATTTGAAGTGGTTTAGGCAGCGGCAGCTCAAACACACGCGAGGAGGAACGTGGTGGGCCGCGTGTTTTTTTCCGGCAAACGTCCTTGGGTCGCTGACAGAGTGCTCAGCAGCAGCAGCTCTGACAAATGTATTTAGGCTTGCAAGGCAGCGGCAGCTCAGACACACGCGGGGAGGATTGAGGTCCGCACGCTTTTTTTGCTGCAAAGGTATGTGGATTGCTGACAAAGTACTCACGCAGCGGCAGGTGTGACTGCGCTGGCAAGTATGAGGCAGCAGCAGCTCAGACACACGCGGGGAGGACTGAGGTCAGCCGCGTGTTTTGCTGCACCCTTACTTGGTCGCTGACAGATAGCACAGGCAGCAGCGGCACACCATTATGATGCCTTCCATAGGCTACGCTTGACAAGCAGCAGTTGTGCAGGGGGCGTTGGAGATGAGGGGGGGGAGGGGGGGCGAGTTTTGGATTGGGAACTTGGCCATTCGTTGCTGACAAAGTGTGTGCAGGCAGCAGAAGTTTAAACTACAATGCTGACGATGTACTTCAAGAGGTAGCAGCATCCCTGAGTGCATGTAGCGTGCTCTTGAATTACACTGACCCATTGGGGGTGGACTCAACCTAAACTAATTATTTCTGTTGAAGAGCACCACTTTTAGAAAGCACTAGGATGGTCACAGGCACCCCGCCGCCAAACTGTGTCAACTACTTTAGCACCACGAAGTGTGCACGGGCATCATGGAGAGCAGTTTACATGCCCCACTGGTATGCCTTCACAGGAAGGGTTCGACTAAGTGAACATGCGAGCTGTACTGGCAACAACAACATTTTATCGGATTGTTTGGCTCACAAAGGGGCGCCTGTCAGTACTGCAGGCCCGCTAGTGGCCATGCTTACACCCTGCTATTTCAGCAGTTGACGTCCGGGGTCCAGTTTGGTCTGTGGTGCGCACGTGCACAACATTGAGCTCATTTGATACAGTGGCAGCACTGTTGGGTGCTGACAATCTGTGGTTACAGCGCCAGTCGCCTGGCGAGCGAGCGCGTTTCGCTGGCGCCACCAGTCACCGGTTTTGGGCAAACAGTAGTCCAGTACGTGTACTTGGTGCCTGCACACCTGCACTTACTATGCCATTGTTAAAAGAGGTTTCTGGCTTCTGTGCTTGCAGTAGACATGCGCCTGCTGGCAGTACTCAATTCAGCTGTCAGTAAGCACTGCTGCTAGCATCAGCAGTCGCTGATACTTGACCGTCACGGGCAGTTGCAACCACCTGCTAAGTGCTGAGCAGGAGTGGGGTGCATCTATGCGCTTGCGCCGACAGAGCCATATGCAAAATACGGGCAACATCGAACCCGCAGTGCAGCAGCACGACATGTTGTAGGGTACGGCGCCTGCCGCTGTGGGACGCACCGACACCCTAGGCGCTGCACACGTCACAAGCGCCCGTCAACTTGGTGCAACAGCAATGTGTCTCCAGTGCGCCACCGCCAACTTTGCAGCGAAACCGCGCAACATGATGTTGCAATTGCCAAGTGTTCGGCTGGGCGCCGTGCCTCTCCGCCTCGCATGGCGGCAGTCAACTCACCAGCATTCCGCCAGTGCAGTCCGAGCGCGTCATAGACACGAAACTGATGGCGCGCTTGCCATTCTGTTGACGGTTTTGGTGTGCCGGTGTCGCAGGCGCCATTCGTGCCGCGCGTCAAGGGCAACGGCGACACCAGCAACTTTGAGGCCTACCCGGAGAGCACGGAGGAGCGCACGCAGCCACTCAGTGCTGAGGTGGGTGTGCACTGCTGCCGCACACGCGCACACTTGCACTGCAGCTGTTTGGTACTTCAAGTTGAAGTTTTTGTTAGAAAGGTGCACGCTCGAGCTGGCTGTGGGGTTCACGCCTGTGTATCCGGCGCCGCGAGCATGCTGGTGTGGCACGGCTCGTGTAATGCTGCGTGTACAGTAGTGTGTGCGCATGGGCAGTCACAGCAGCAACCGCGCATTAGTATTTTACTGCCACTGAGCTTGACTGCACAGCGTGGCAACATGTGTGCAAGCCGCAGCTGCTGCTGCGCACAGTGCTGAGTGCTACTACTTGCCCAAGCGGAGCATGCCCAAGCCGAGCACTGCAGGCACCCCTCTGGCAGGGCGCCTCTGGTGCAGCAGCTGCATAGCATTGCACACATTGGCATCACGTGCAAGTGCAGCACCTCACTACACGCCGCCGACAACGCACCATTGCGCCTGCCACCCCTGCCCCCGCAGGAGCGCAAAATATTCCAGGAGCTGGACGCCATATTCTGAGGTCGCCATGTTCAGAGACCCTGCGCCGGGCGAAAACACACGAACCGTGTCGCGGACACCTGGGTTGAGCACTTGACGTGGGTCACAGCAGTTGGCTCACTTCACCACGTGGCGCGGGCGCGAAAGGGAAACGGGCGCACGCAATGCGTGCAGCGTGTGTGAGGTGGCAGTGGCAGCAGGGGGGCGTGGCTCAGAGGGGGCCAAGGGGGCCGGGCTGGGATTTGGGTGGGGGTGTTGTGAGAGTGTGTGAGGAGATGGTGGTGTGTGGCGTCCGGAACGGTTTCCGCCCGCCTGCGCGCCGCCCGCCAGAGCTGCGCCTGCTCAGCAGGTGGTCCAGCAGCAGTGGTGCTCAGCAACCGCGACAGTTTTTTCCTTTCAACTGTTTGCAGAGGACCCGGATGGTGAGGGCGGCTGCGGGGGGGTCTGTCGTGCCTCTGCCTGCGGCAGGGGTGCTGCTGCTGGCGTTTCCCCTGCAGCAGCAGGCGCTGTTGTCCTTCCGGACCAAAGCGGCCGTGCTTGAGAAGTACCAAAATAACATTGTTGTGGGTGCGTTCTTGCGCTGCGCGCGCGCAACCGAGATAAGTTGCGAGTTACACGTGTCGCATGCTGCTGCTGGCGTACGCATGCTTTTTGCTGGTACGAAGGTGCCAATGGTCGTGCGCGAAAGCAGGAAAAACGGCACGTACGTGTAACGGCTCCTCCCTTGTGAATTCAACCGAGGGATCTCGGAAGTTCAGGCTGGCTGCCACCTGAACCCGGCAGCAGCAGCGAGTCCGAGACCAGCGACGGCCGCAAAGCCACTGCAGCCCCCTTAGCCACTTTTTTCGTCGCTGGGACGGACGTCCAAGGCAAAAGTGAGCGGAGTAAAGAAGCCAGAGAAGCGCTCTCCCCAAGTGCTGAACCGGTCTGCTGCCCCTTTGCTTGCACTGACCATTGCCCACGTTGGCAGCATGGGCGGCTCAGGATGGAGTGTGGAGAAGGGGAGAGGAGTGTGGAGAACAGCTGCCTGCAGACCGGCACGTTCGCACCGCGACCCAAGGTGCCGGCATCTGTGCGCACATGTTGCCCACGGCACGGCAGCGGCTGCTGGTGCTTCACGTGCTTCTGCGCGTCAATTGGCCCAGTAGTACCAGGGTAGTGGCTGCCCGCGCGGCCGCTCCTTCTCCAGCGGCCGCTGCTTGGTGTGCCGCTATTTCGGAGCGAGCTGTGTGTAGCGCGCGCAGCGCAGCGCCAACTGCCCCGCGCGCAAGCTGTCTGGTGCAACAACAGTACGACTCCCGCGCACCGCAGGCGCGCATGCGCATTCTGCCCCCGCTGCTGCTGCTGAACTGTAACGCAGACAATTACACCAATGCTCGGTTCCCAACGCTCGACGGCATGCTCACTCGCTGCTGATGCTGTTGTTGCTGCTGCAGGCGACGGCAGCGAGTGCTGGGGGAGCACCTGCCGCAGCAGCTACACCACCAGCAGCGCACCCCAGTTCTTGTCCGGCACCTCCAGTTCAAACTACAGCCTGGCAATCAAGAACCTGACGCCAAACCTCGCAGCGCTGCTGGGGCGCACAGCTGGCGACGCGGATGACAGCCCACTCGGAGTGTGGGTTCCGCCAACGTCATCTGGCCTCACCAACGACGAAGTGGGCCGCGGCACGCCCAGCTCATGTGGCACCACTGGCGATACAGCTTCGACTGTGGCGGCGCAGCCTCTGCTGGTGCGCCTGCCGCGGCCGCGCGATGATGGCCACGACAGCCAGCCGCGTCAAGCAGACACCGCGGGTGGCAGCGGCGGCGGCGGCGCTGCTGGTGCAGCCGCACCACAGCTCGCAAGTGCCAACGGCGGACAGGCTGCTTCCATCACAAGTGATGGCGACGGCACCATGGCTGCAGCCGTACAAATCTGGGCACCCACGCCAAAGGCAAGAGTTGCACATCCGTTGCTCAACAGGAGTGAGTGCAAAAACTGTTCATGTCGGCAACTAGCTGGCCCATCGTTTGGACGGGCAGCACGTCCAAAGTAGCACCGTATGCATGACCAACCCTCCCCCTGCGCAGCCCATGCTTTCTTCCGCCGCAGGCAGCTGCAGTCGCCGACGGCGCGCCCGCCACCAGTGGCGACCGCGGCACACACCACGCTGCGGGCGAATGCCACACAAGTCCATGCCCACCCGCCTCCGAACCAGTGTCTCCGCAGGCGCGCTGATGGCAGCCGCAGAAACGCACGACCAGCCACGGCCGTCGCTGGGCGTATCCTTCGCGGCACAGCCCGCGCGCCCGGCGTCCGGAGGCGGCGCGCAGCGCAGCAGGCCGGCGACGGTGGCAGCGCCCCTGCCGCAACTGGCGCACTGCGCCTCCGCCAGCCAGCTGTCCGAACTGCGCGCGGCGCCAGATGTCGATGCGGAGCTTCACGCGCAGCGGGAGGCGTGGCAACGCGTGGCTGCGGAGACCAGGGCCGAGGTGCCTTCTGGGGTGGTGCCTCAGCCGTGCCCACGCGCTCGTGGCAAGATGGGCCGGCGGCGCTGCCAGTCGCCCTTGGGCAGGCGGAGGTGCAGTGACGCCACGATTCTGGCCAGGTGGCCGCTGCTGTGACGCACCATGGCGCTGCGGTGGCGGCACAGCTCAGCGCACTGGCAGGTGGGGGGCAGGAGGCGCAGCCGGTGCCTACCAAGCTGTCACCTATCCCTTGAGAGCACCGGCGAGCTCGGCCGTGCGTGCCAGGTGTGGCCTGGGCACCTAGGATACACAGTACTGTCGCTCCTGGGTTGCCACATCTGCAGTGTAGATACTGTGTCTGCGGGTCACCTGCTAGCTCGGGCACCTCTCAGGGCTGCCCGGTAGCTATGCTGCATGTGAGCACTTGCAGGCTGCCGCCGAATGCAGCATGCGCGCACGGCCAGAGGGCCTGTGCACCTGTAGCAGCATGCCGACGTCAGACCAAGTGTATGCGGCATGTACCCGTGTAGTATAAGCGCATACCAGCATGTCAAAGTAGGTACTATTTACAGCAGTCCGGCTTTACCAATTCTGCTGCGCTGACTTAACAAAGATTGCTTACGAGACTAGACACAACACAAACATAAATAAAAAACAAGGACAACGGAGTTCGTGTTGCGGTCATGTGGCTGCTGTTGCTGCTGACGTGTCCTACATCTATCGGCAGAAACCATACTTCAGACGAACTTAGCAGCGCACCCTTGTTTTGGCCAATAGATTTGAATGTAGATTGTGAAAAGAGGCGAGGCTGGGGGATGGGTGTGTGTGGAAGGGAATGAAACAATACGTGGGTGAAGGTGAGCAGGCACCAGTACTGTGTGCAAGGCTGAGTACCACAGGTTTTGCTGCATGGGACAGTGGTCCTCTGGTAGTGCTGGCCTATAAAAAAAAAGGAGGAAGGCATCAGGGGGCAAATTGTGCAGGCCCGAACAGGTCCCTACGCGGGTGCGCGCGCGGGTGCGCGCGTGCTGTCTAAGAATTCGAACAGTCTGCCCAGCATCCCAGCCAACAAAACGGCCAAGAGGCAATGAGGACATGTACTCACCCACCTGCCATTGCAGCGCAGTGCCACAACACGCCGCTCGAACCGCGTGCAGAACCGCCAGCAGCACCGCTTCCCACCCACACTCCTGGCTGCTCAAATGATCAATCGGCCAAAATAAAAAAAAGAGGGCGCAGACCAGGCGTAACTGTCCGCTGCCCTTTGCGAAGAGGTTGTCGTCGTGTACAGATGGGCAAGGGTCGACGTCCAGTACATCAGTCGTGTGCGCGCGCGCGGTGAGGAGGAAAGGAACGCTAGCCAGCCAGCAGCAGGCCAACACACAACGCTCGGGGGGGTCTGATCAAATTTGACTCAACGCGGGAACAGCGGCAACCAGCCACAGCTGTCTGACTCTGGGACAGGCGCGGCGCGACGCCCCCGCCAAGGTGGAGGTTTTGGCCACACCGCCGGCGTAGCCATGGAGGTGGCACAGGAGCATCCGCCAGCGGGCACTGAAGTGCAAGTTCGGAGAGGCAGCAGAAGCGCTGCTGCCGGGGAAGCTTCACAAGGTGCTCAACAGTGCCACCTTTCTTGACTTTATTGGCTGGACGGGCGTAACATGCAGCTTGCAATTGGGCAGCACGCCTGTAAGGCCTCGTTTGCAAACCGCGAGCGGTCACACGCTACCCCCTGCCAACGCGCTTGCCGACGCAATATTCTGGCTCAATTAGATGATGGCCCGCCTGCCTAGGGACCCTCGTCGCCAGCGGTCACACCGTGACAACGCACCTGTCGCACTCCCCTGCGCGCCACAGTGCGCTGTGGCCGGTGGTCGCACATAGCCATCGCAATGCCGCAAAAAGTCCAGCAGCAGCATCGCACAAGCTTAAAACCATAGTTGCTTCTGTGCTGCGATGAGGCATGTCAGAAAGTTGCGTTACGCCGCCACACCGCGAACGGCATCATCCTGAGCGCACACCACAGCTTCACTGCGCACGGCCATGCGCAGCAGTAAGCCACCTGGCCACCTAGCTGCAAGGCGACAAAGACAGCACAGCGACAGACCGAAGTCCCCAAAAGCTTACGAGCTGCACAGTACTTGCAAAGTACATGTACTTAGGTACTTGCACATGTACCTCTCCATGCCAGCTGTACTGGCATGCATGACATGGCTCTTGCACGCCCACACGTGCAAACAAATACTACTTCTAAAATTACAAGCCGGTACTGTGAGGTATACATGAAGCACCGGCACTGGCAGTGCATGCCTGAAGCCGAACAACTGCACATTGACTTCGCCGCCCTTGCTTGCCACCTGCCTCCCGCGCTCCGCCACCTGCACGCCCAACAGACTACTCCAGCAGGAGCAGCAGCATATCAGACCTGTCCATGGCAGAGGAGCGCGTGGCCGCCGTGCTGCAGCTGTTCCCCGCGCTTGCGGTGGCGGCGCCTAGGCCGTGCACACCCAACGACTCTGACTCAGACATGGTTGACTTGGAGCAAGCTGCCGATGAGAACCTGTGGTCACCAGCCTGCGCTTTGCACACAGGCCGGCCCTCTGCCTTGGCGCTGCTGCCGCCCCACCCTGTCGACGTGTCCGCTGACGCCCAACGGACGAGTGGCGCCGCAGTCGATGCGGGCGCGGGCGCGGCGCCGGAGCTGACGCCACGGCATCTGGCTGCTGAGCAGGAGTGCAATGACCAGTTTGCCTGCGACATGCGGGGGTGCAGCTTCGAGGATGGCGCCGGCAGCTGCGAGGTGAGGTGCGCCGGGCACGCCCCCCGTTTCAGCATCTGCACGCCCCACAGCTCCTCACACGTCTGCGCGCGCCCCCACACACAGCGCATCCGCCTGCAGCAAGCTCGCGTCACGATGCTTATCTGCGCTGCTGCTGCTGCTGCCGCTGCCGCGCTGCTTTTGTGCGGCGCTGCGGCTCCGCAGGCCCCGGGTGGCTCGCCGCGCCTGCCGCAGCGCGCCTCAGGGTCATTCGCCCGCGCCACCCGCGCACACACGTTTGACTGCGAGCCGCGCTCATCTGGCTGGTGCGCGTGCGGCGAGCGGCCCGGCGCGCCTGCTCAGCGCAGGAGCGACACCCTGGCCTGCTGCAAACGCCACGGCGCACGCGGCATACACCAGTCCCGGTCGCAGGGGATGCTGGGGCTCGAGGTGCAGCAGCAGGCACGGCCGCGCGCCGATGGCAACGCGCACCGCGGCGCCGCCGTGCGGGTGGCCGCGAGCGAGCAGGCATGGGGGGGGTGGCAGCAGGAGCAGCAGCAGGAGCCGCAGCAGCGGCGCAGCCTGCAACAGCCGCGGCAGCAGAGCGTGGAGCCGCAGCCGCGCCGCAGCCTGCAGCCGCAGCCGCGCCGCAGCCTGCAGCCGCAGCCGCGCGGCAGCCTG
>JAULBY010016667.1:0-20668 GCA_032358315.1 Ophiocytium majus
TTCTATTAGCGCAGATTTTAGTTCTGGAGTTACAAGCATTGTAAATTCTACAGATAGTTTGGTGGTGAATAATTTATCAACTACTACCTATTTTCGAGTAATTGTTAAGAGTGGTGTATGTGTTCCAGACACCTCTAATATAGTGCACATTACTGTTACTAATGGAAGTTTAGCAGGAACCATTTCTGGTGCAACAACTGTTTGTACTGGAATTAATACTGTTCAATTGCAATTAAGTTCCTCAATCGGAAACATTGTAAAATGGCAAAGTTCTACAAGTAGTAATTTTTCGAGTAATGTTGTTGATATTAATAATACAAATGCTATTATCAATATTATTAATTTAACAGCTACAACTTATGTTCGGGTGATTGTAAAAAATGGAATTTGCGATGCTGATACTTCACTTGTAATAGTAATTAATGTTGATGTTCCTACAGATCCTGGTATTTTATTGAAATCGGATACAGTTTGTTCAGGCCTAAACTCAACCTCTTTACAACTTACCAATTATGTAGGAAGTATTGTAAAATGGGAAAGTTCTAGCAGTGCTGATTTTAGTTCTGGCATTACAAGTATTTCAACTACTACCAATAGTTTAATAGTAACTAATATATCTTCTACAACTTATTATAGAGTAATAGTAAAAAGTGGAGTATGTTCGGCAGATACCTCCAACATTGTATTTATTCGCATTATCAATTCTGTATTTTCTAATGTAATTTATCAACCTCAGCCAGATAGTTTTTTAGTATCAGGAGATCCAAATAATATTATAGGTTCAACCGCAAACGCTGATTCTGTATTTTATACTTATCAATGGCAATCGTCTACACTTAGTGATAGTACTGGTTTTACTAGTATTCCTGGAGCAAATGGAAGAGATTACAATCCAAGTACTATTAATCAAACCACTTGGTACAGAAGAATCCTATTCAATCCGTATTGTTCTAATACTGATACCTCAAACGTTGTAATATTTGTAATTGTTAGTGACCCTGTAAATAGTAATCCATTAATTGGAATTTCTAAAAGTGTAGTAAAACCTAAAGTTATTGCCTTTGGATCTTATCATATTCTGTATACTATTACTGTAGAAAATCTTGGGAATACCGATTTACATAATATTAGAATAATTGAAAATTTGGCAACTGTATTTCCTTCTCCAGCAGTATTTAGTTTGGTTTCAATTTCATCAGGAAGTAGTTTAACGGTGAATTTAAATTTCGATGGAGTATCTAATTTAGAATTATTAGACCCCTTGCAAAGTTCATTAAACATTGGGGAGTCGAGTACTATTACATTTAGGGTACTATTAAATCCGAATCTGCCAAATGTTACTTATACTAATCAAGTACTTGTTTATGCTGATGTTGTAAATGGAAGTACAACGGTTGTAGATACTTCAGTAAATGGCGACAATCCTGATCCAAATGGTGATGGTAATCCCGAAGAAGATTCTCCAACACCTGTTACTATTGCAGTATTTGTACCTTCTGGTTATTCACCTAATGGCGATGGGAAAAATGATGAGTTTATTATTGTGGGTTTAGAAAATTATCCGAATAATAAATTGGAGATTTATAATAGATGGGGTAATAAAGTTTTTGAGCAAGCTCCATATGATAATACTTGGAAAGGAACAGTAAAAAATATTAATGGATATGTAATAGGAGAGGGATTACTACCAAGTGGCACCTACTTTTATTTGTTAGATTTTGGAGTACCAGGAGTGGAGCAATTAACAGGTTATATTGTTATAAGAAAGTAATGATATGAAAATGTGGAAACAAATTTTATTGATAGTATTGGGAGCGTTTAATTTACAAAATGCAAATGCACAAAGTGAACCAATGTTTACTCAGTATACATTTAACGAAATTTTTATAAATCCTGCTTATGCAGGTTCGCATGATGCCTTATCCTTTTCTTCTGTGTACCGTAGACAATGGATTCGAATAAATGGTTCTCCAACTACCAAAACATTTACAGCTCATTCTCAATTGCTAAAAAGTAGAGTGGGGTTAGGTCTTACAGCCTATCAAGACAATATAGGTGTTACTACTCAAACGGGAGTTTTTGGTAATTATGCCTATCGGATTAAGTTGAATAAGGGAACCTTAGCAATGGGTCTACTTGGTGGATATATTGCGTATAAAGAAAATTTATCGGAGGTAGAAACTAATGATATCGATGATAATGAATTTATGAATAATTCTCCTTCTGCATTTGCACCTAATTTTGGATTCGGTGCATATTATTACACTAAAGTATTTTATTTAGGTTTATCAACTCCAAGATTGATTTTTAACAAACTTTATATTAATCAGAATAACGAAGTAGAAAGAGTCACAAGTTCTTTTGTAAAGGAAGAAGTACATGTATTTTTAGCTAGTGGGTTTATTTTCGATGTAAATCCACTATTAAAAATTAGACCATCTGGAATGTTGAAAGTTGTAATGAACGCTCCTGTAGAGTATGATTTAAATTTGGCTGCTTTGGTATTAACATCTGTATGGATTGGGGGAGGATATAGGTCTGGTGATGCTTGGAATGTGATGACAGCAATGCAAGTTAACGATCAACTGCGGGTAGCCTATTCACTCGATTTTACGTTTACAAATTTAAGGCATGTTGCAGGGAGTACACACGAACTTTCTTTGAATTACGTATTGAGATATAATAAAGGAAAAGTTACCTCACCAAGGTATTTTTAATTAAAATGAAAAAATATTTATTTGCATTTGTTTTTTTATTGTTAGCCTATAATGCTAATGCTCAATTAATATTGAGGTTTGCAGAAAATAGGTATAAGTTATTGAATTACCCAGATGCTATTCCTTTCTTCAAGTTTTACGTTACTAAAAAGGATACAAACGATATAAATAATATTAGAAAATTGGCAGAATGTTATCGATTAACCAATCAATATAAGGAAGCAGAAATATGGTATGCGAAATTAATTCAAAAGGATACGGTATCTGCAGATCGAAATTATTATGTTGATGCAGTTTTAAGGAATAAGAAACGTATAGCTGTAATTGATTCTGTGAGTATTAAAATTAAAAAACTACCATTTTGTTCAGATATATCAGAGTATTCACCAAGCATTTATAAAGATCATTTAATTTTCACATCCTCGATTCAGGTTAAACCCTTTATACAACGTAACCATACCTGGACAGAAACTAATTTTGTTTCCTTGCAAGCTACTAGTTTAAATGAATCGTTTTTATTTTATAAACCATTTGCCTTGGAGCTCCGTAATAAATTTAATTATGGCCCGGTAACCTTTTTAGAAAAGGATAGCACGATGTATTATACGACCAATAATCCAAAAGTTAAATCGAAAAAAAGTGGATACATTAATTTGAGAATTCAATCTGCTGAGTATATTTATGGGAAATGGAGAAACATAGATAAGTTCCCCTATAATAGTGTAGATTATGCTTGTGCACATCCTAGTATTAGTAAGGATGGTTCTACTCTTTATTTTAGTTCTAACATGCCCGGTGGATATGGAGGGATGGACATTTATAGTTGTAAATGGATTAACGATTCTGCGTGGTCTGCACCAGTTAATTTAGGTGAAAAAATCAATACAAAACTCGAAGAGGTATTCCCGTTTATAGATAAAGATAATAAGTTATATTTTGCTTCCAATGGATGGGATGGCTATGGTGGATTAGATTTATATTGGGTAGATAGATATAAACCATCTTCGTTGCCTATACATTTTAATGCTCCCTTAAATTCTACCGATGATGATTTTGGATTAGTTACCTATCCGAATTCAAGTAAGGGATTTTTTAGTTCGGACAGGGGTAATAATGGAATTGATGATGATATATATTCATTCGAAATAGTAAATAAAATTATTCCTGTTTTAATTATTGATAGTATTTCCAAGAAAGCAATTGTACCCACTAAATTAGTGATAGTAACAGCAAAGGGAATAACCGATACTCTCCTTAAAACTCAACCCTATCAATTAACTATTAACTCCGAAAATTTATTTCAATTTACAGCTTCAGCAACCGGTTATTTTTCAAAAAATATTTTCAAAAGATTTACTTTGGAAGATACCCTTTATGTTATAGAATTAAGTAGAAATCTTAAGGGATGCAATGTTCAGGGAGTAGCAACCGAAAAAGGATCTGGTAAAATATTGGACAGTGTATTGGTAAAATTTGTAAATATAAATACTTATGAAACCGAATTTGTAGGTACCACATCTACAGATGGATTTTATAAAATGTTTTCGCTTAAGAGTAATGCAAGGTATACCATTACCTTTACAAAATCTGGTTATTTTTCTAAGGAGATTTTTTTTACTACCAGTGATTATAATTGTAAAAGAAATTCCGATACGGAATTCGATTATGTAAAGAATGCTGAATTGGAAGCTATTATTATTGGTAAAGCCATAAAAATAGATAACATCTATTTCGATTTAGCAAAATGGAACATCAGACCAGATGCTGCAATAGAATTAGATAAAATTGTAAAAATGATGAACGATAATCCTGAGATTGTTATTGAGTTAAGTTCCCATACAGATTCTAGAGCAAGTGCAAAATATAACGAACAGCTATCAGACAAGCGTGCAAAGTCTTCTGCAGAATATATAGTTAGTAAAGGTATCAATGCTAACAGAATTACAGGTAAAGGGTATGGAGAGTATATGTTAATTAACAAATGTGCTGATGGGGTAAAATGTTCGGAGAAAGATCATCAACAAAACCGCAGGACAGAATTTAAAGTGGTGGGGTTTATAAATTAATCAACCAATCCATTCTGCATAGCATATTTTACTAAGCCTGCGATGTTACGTACATTAAGTTTACTAATAAGATTCTTTCGATGCGTTTCTACTGTATGTGTGCTAATAAATAATTTTTCTGCGATTTCTGCTGTCGTAAATTCTTGTACAATTAATTTAAGTACCTCAATTTCTCTTTCTGTAAGTTCTACGATATAGGAATTTTTTTCAGCGTGTTTCTTTTTTTGTAATCCCTCCATAATTCGTTCTGTTACTTCTTTACTAAAATAAGATTCCCCTCTAATAATGGTTTCTATAGCTTCCTGTAGTTCTTCCTTTCCAGTGTTTTTTAATAAATAACCATCTGCACCAGCTCGTAATAGTTTTTCAATGTACTCTCTATTGCTAAACATAGTTAGCATTAAGATTTTAATACTTGGATATTTTGTTTTTACCTGTTTAGTAGCTTCCACACCATCCATTTCCGGCATATTTATATCCATTAATACAATATCACATTTTTTGCTTTCTAGTACATCAAGCAATTGCTTACCGTTGGCAACTTCAGCTATTATTTCCATATTTTTCATGGACTTTACAAGGGATTTTATTCCATCTATAAAGAGTTGATGATCGTCTGCTATTATTATCTTTATCATATAGCTGTTGTTTTAGTTTAGTGGGATTTCTATTATGGATATACTGCCTCTTCCAATAGTTGAATCTATGGTATAAAAACCTGATAGTTTTTTTGCTCTAGCCTCAATATTTGCTAACCCTAATCCTCCAGCCCTTTTCTTTTCTTCTACATTAAATCCCCTTCCGTTATCTTCTATAGTTATACTCAAAGAATCATCCAATTGATTTATTTGAATAGTTATATTTTTCGCATCAGCATGTTTTAATATATTGTTTACAATTTCTTGAATCATTCTATAAAGGCCCACTTCTGCAGCCGTATTTAAGCGATCATATAAACCATATACCAGAAGTTTGCATGAAATAACTCCACTATCATTTATACTATCACTTAATTCTTCTAAAGCTGCTTTTAGTCCAAAATTAGAAACCATTCCAGTACTTAAATTATGTGATATTCTTCTCACTTCCACGCAAGCCTCATCTAGTAAATTATTAGCTTTTTGGTACTGAAGTTTGTTTTCATCTATGGCAGTGTCAATTTTAGTATCTAAAGCACTGAAGAGTAATTTTACCGTAGAAAGCATACTACCTAACCTATCATGTAGGTCGTCTGCAATACGTTTCCGCTCTTCCTCTTGTCCCTCCATCATTGCATCGTAGGTTTTTATTTCTTGCTCATTTAAAATATTCTCTATTTTTTGTTGAGCTATTTTTTCATTCTTCTTTGCTATTTTATTTCTTTGAAAAATTAGGTAAACTAATACTGCAATTCCTATTATTAAAGCCAGAATTCCTGCAGTCTGTAATTTACTCTTTGATTCCTTTGCCTTATTTTGCGCGTCAAGTAATTCAATTTTTTGAATTTTCTTTTCAGTATCATACGCTACATTCATTTCCGCAATTTGCTTTACTTTTTCTAGATTCAAAAGTGAGTCGGAAATCGAAGAAAATGCCAGGTAATAATTATAGGCTTTATAATAATCTCCTTTTAATGCATAAGCATCAGATAGCAATTCTAGACAACGAGATACTCTGTATTGATCTTTTATTTCTAGTCCAATTTTTTTTGCCTTTTCTAAATGAAAAATTCCTAAGTCTGCCTGGTTTAAGCTTACATATAAATTCCCTAAATTAAATTGAACCATTGCCAATTCATTTGGCATCTCTTGTTCAGTATAATCAATAATAGATTTTTTGAAATACGCTAATGCTTTAGATTTATCGCCAAGTTCATCATAGCATAATCCAATATAATTATAATCACTTGCCCTGTAAACAGGGTTTTCCATTACTTCATTTTCTTGTTGAGCCTTTAAATAATAATAGAGTGCTTTTTTGTTTTTGCTTTGTTTAAAATACAAATTTCCAAATTCTATATACGTTTGATATAGTAGGGCAGTATTGTTACTATTAACGAAAATGGGTAATGCTTTTTGTAAATAATTGAATGATAATTGATAGTTTTTATAAGTCGTATTTAAGTTTGCTAATTCAACATAAATGCTAGCAATAGAAACTGAATCGTTTGTTTTATCATAATAGCGTTGAGCTTGATACATATAGAAAAAAGCAGAATCCTTATTCCCTAAATTTCTATGTACATAACTTATTTGCTGGCAAATGGCTGCAATGCCTGTATTGTTATTTAACTCTTTTCTTATTTGTAAGGCTTCTCGAAAATATAATAAGGCAGAATCAGAATTCCCTTTGGCATTCATTAAAGCTCCGAACCTCATAAATGCCATTCCAATACCTGCCTTATAATTAACCTTTTTAGATAATATGAATCCCTCCTTTGCAAACATTAGTGCAGAGTCGTTATCATAATCCTGGTACTCCATTGCCTTTATAAAAAGAGATTTTATAGCAAGTGTATCTGCTTGGGCTTGTACTGTATTGGTATTAGTTAGGTTGTTAATCAAACAAACACACATTACTATAAATAATCTCCAGTTTAGTTGTAACATTTATTGAGCTTTAAATTACATTAACATTTTCTCCATAGTCGGGTTGAGTTGCATTCGCATAAAGATCTACATCCTCAAATAATAATATTCCTTTTAAGGTATGATCATTATATCCATCCACAAAAATGGCAGTATAAGTAGCAGTTTTAGGATTTGTGCTTGAATCGTAGCTAGCAGGATTCTGGCTATATGCTAGTACTGTTTGTGATGGATTTGGTGTTTCCATCCTTTGTACTTCTAACTCATTTGAATTTCTCAATTCTAAATTATTACCGATATTTTCTGTGGTTGGGAAATCTACTAGTCCTCCAACAAAATAGGTAGAAGTATTGGTATCAGATTGAATTACATAAACTCTGTCTTTTAAAACATAATATGGGGGAGTGACACCGCCATCTAATTGCTTGCCAAGTACGCCTCCTGTATCACCTTTTTTCTTAGATGTTTTTGCATTAAATGTAATTGTTTTAATATCTGGTAATCCTTCAGATACTATTGCCATATAAGGTTTTAGTAAATAAGTAATAGTTGGTCCATCATAGTCATCTGGAATTGCATAAGCTTCTGTAGTGTAACTTAAATCAGTACCCTTTAGCACAGGAATTATGGAAGAAGGATTCGGATATTTATCCGTGTCTGCTGGTAAATCCATTAATACTAAATAAAAGAATTGTGATAAGTTTGTGCTCGATTGTAGTAGCACGAAACGTGGAGTTGGAATTGTAGCCATAATATATTTTGTTTAGTTAGAATAATAAATTTAACCTATTTTTTTTATTTTATGGTATTCGCAATTACATTTTCATTGATGGTAGAATCTGCTATCATATGCGATTTTACTTCAGAAATGATCCTTTCTCCACCCATTAATACCAGTACAATTCTATAATATGTAGTACTTTCTGGTTTTTTACATAGGTTAGAGTAAACATAATTCGCTGGGAAATTAGAAGTACCTAATGCTTTTCTATTTGCAATGGTGCTGAAATTGATATTGTCGTTAGACCACTCTATTATATAGTAGCTCGTATTTACTTCTTTTTTATTTGTCCACATAATAACTGGGCATTCTTCTGAACCATCAATTTTAAGGTCGATGCAATTTCTTGTTGCCGTTTGAGCTTGTGCTTCTGATAAACTGCATACATTAATAAATAGGGCGATTGTTAGTAGTAGCGTTTTCATAATATTTTTTTTAGTTGACATATCAAAAGTACATCAGCTAATTGTGCCCCACATCACTGAAAATATTGAAAAATGTATATCCCTGAAAACAGTGATATGTTACAAACACTATGGTATGTACTACCTTTTTATTTAGATTTGAATACCTAACCTCAATTAAATTAATTATGAAAAGAATACTACAAGTACTTTTATTTGTATTGTGTACAAATATTGCATTGGCCCAATTCCCTTCTCCTTATTGCGGCCCAATAACATTTACTTCTAATGTAGAACCTATTACACTAGTTAACTTTACGGGTATTAATAACCCTTCTCCTGCTAACTTAGGGATAGGACCTCATCAAAACTTTACTGCAATTACTGGTAATGTTACCGCGGGTCAAACTTATCCTATTATCTTAAAGGGAAATACTGATGGTGCCTTTACTAATGCATTTTCTGTTTTTATAGATTGGAATAAAAACAATTTATTTACAGATCAAGGGGAGTCTTTTTTCATCGGTACTATTTTTGGTTCAACAGGAACCGATTCTGTTCAATTGCAAGGAAGCATTACCGTTCCTGGTTATGCATCTAGCGGAACCACGCGAATGAGAGTAGTAAAAGTTTATAACAATGAAGATTCTACTTTTTATCCAACTCCTTGTAATACTAATGGTGCAACATATGGACAAGTGGAAGAGTATTCTTTAGCTGTTACATCAATTGCTCAATGTTTAACAGGTACTCATTTCCCTGCAACAATTTTAAATGTTATTAATTGTGATGGTGGTATAAACTTGGTATCTACGCAATCTCAAACTGGTCAATATTTTGATGCTATTGTTACCCAAGGTAAAGAATATGTAATACACAGTTCAATTGCTACAGATTATTTTACTGTGAGCGCTAATAATGGCACTAGTGCAACATATGCAGGTATCTCACCATTAATTTGGAAGTCGAATGTTTCCGATACAGTTCGGTTTTATTTATATAATAACATCTCTTGTGGAACAGATACTTTTATGCGAACAACATCAATCGCTTGTGGAACGGATTGTTTAAATGGTGCATTATTTCCTGTTCAAACATATACCCCGTTAGTCTGTGATTCGGTTACACAAAATTTAATAACCGCAAATGCTACATCAGGACAATACTCCAATATACAAGTTGAAAAGGGCTCAAAATATACCTTCAGCACCTCTGTAAATACTGATTATATAACTTTGAGTTTAAATGGAAATTCTGCAATTTTAAAAGGAGCAAGTCCATTATATTGGCAAGCAGATACTACTGCAGTAGTTCGTTTTTATGTGAATACAAATATGTATTGTGCTATTGATACAATTGCTCGATCTAAATATGTTATTTGTAAATTTTTAGAGGCACCTGGATGTGTTAGTAATATGGATCCAGCAAACGGTGATACACTTTATGTTAGTGTGGGAACCTATCAAGTAACCTTTGATTTACCAACCACAGGTGGTCCGATAGATGGATTTGACTTCTATGTAGGATTAACACCAACAACCTCATTTTATACCTTTAAGTTTGGTATGGGTGAACTATTATCGTTAACCCTTGATGCAACTGATATTGGAAAATTATATTATTGGTGGATAGTTCCTTTTAATGATGCTGGTATTCCAACTTGTACACCTATTGTGCAATCTTTTAGTGTGCTTGCTAGCCCACTGGTTGGAATAAATCAAAGGTATACTGATAGAATCTATGTCTATCCAAACCCAGTTCAACATAAATTATTTTTAAAAAATGTAACAGAAATAGAAAGTATTCGAATAATAAATTCACTTGGTCAAGTAGTATTATCTCAGTCTATTCAATCTATGAAATCAGAAATAGACATGTCTGATTTTACTCCAGGAGTTTATCAATTAATTCTTACAACAATAGAAGGGAAGAAAAAAGTGCAGAGAATAGTAAAAGAGTAATATGCTGATATGCTGATGAAAAAATAAATTATTTTAATAGGCGTTGTGTTGATTACGGCCCTCTTGGAAACAAGGGGGCTTTTTTTGGGTGAATTCAATTTGTACTAATAAAACAATATGGGTTTGTTGACTTAAATATTCTATTAATTGATACCTAAATATTTCTTAGTTATTCTGAAGAAGACTTTATTACAATTTCTTTAATTTGATTATCAAGGAGTATGGAAGCCTCATTTAACTTTTCTAATAATTTAATATTTATTGGATCATTAATGTCATCTTTGTTGAATGAATTTATAATGCCTAATATGCTTGCAACAGGACCTCTAATATCATGAGACTGAAAATGTGCAATATCATTTAATCTGTTTTTTTGCCTTCTGTTTCGTAAGAATAATTTTCGTACAACAATAATACTAAGTATTAATATAAATAGCACACATAATATCCAAATATTTTTTTCACTTTTCCTTTTTTCTAAAGCTAATTTTTCAATTTGCAATTCTTTTTCTTTAATTACAATGTCTCTGTTTTTTAAATCTAACTCATGATTAGTTTCTAACTTTTTAATTTCAATTTTAACTTGTTCAGAATTAGTTTCCTCCTTTAATTGTTGAGAAAATAATTGTGATTGATAAGCTTTTTCAAAATTGTTTAATTTTGCATAAGCATTCGATAAATACTCGCTAAATTCTAATTGCGGTCCACTAAATTTAATTTCTTTGCAAATAGCAATAGCCTTTTCTAAATAGCTTATGGATTTATTTAATAAGTTGTTTCTTGTAGTAATAAATTTAGG
This sequence comes from Ophiocytium majus, assembly GCA_032358315.1. Lineage (NCBI taxonomy): Eukaryota > Xanthophyceae > Mischococcales > Ophiocytiaceae > Ophiocytium > Ophiocytium majus. Next base: position 11,296 of record JAULBY010016667.1, read on the forward strand.
ATCACCATCCAATGCCATTGAATAGTAAGTTTCTCCAATATTTCCTAAATTAATCGCAATATTTGTTTTAGATCTAAATGTTTCACTTAGTTTGAGTGCTTTCTCTTGAAATTCTATTGCTTTTACAAATTGTTTTAAATGTGAGTATACATAACCAATATTTGCATAATTTATTAATATACCATTATCGTTTCCAATTTCTGTATTAATTTTTAATGCTCTTAAATGATAATTTAAAGCTTGGTCGTATTTTCCTCTTGCATCTAATATAATTCCTGTATTTCCTAAATTTCTTGCTATTCCACCTTTATCCCCAATTCTTTCATAAATAGCAACAGCCTCATTATAATAGTTTATGGTTTTTATATATTCATTTTGCTCGAGGTAAATATTTCCGATATTTTCTAGCAAAATTGCATTTGTTCTTTCTGGAACTTCATCTTTATATTTTAGTGCTTTAAAGGCATAATCTAATGCCAATTTGTAATTACTTTGGACTTTGTAAACTGCACTTAAATTAGAGTATACAGCGGATATTCCAACATTATCTTTAAGTTCCTTATAAATAGTTAATGAGTTGTTGTAGGAAAGTATTGCCTCCTCATTTAATGATAACTCTGCAAGATTTAAGCCTATATCTAATTGAGATAATGCTATACCCTTTTTCCATTTTAATTTTTCAGAAAGTTGTTTGGCCTCTTTGCTATATTTTAGTCCTAATTCCGGATTGATTTTAGAATACTTAAAAGCTAACTTATCAAAAAGTAGTACTTTTGTAGAATCATCTCCTGTTTTTTTTATTTCAGATTTGAGTGAATCTATATAGTTTTCAGTTTGCTGTAAATAGCACTTCGCAACAAATGGTTGTAATGTTAGTAAAAGTATGACTAAATATTTTAACATGAAAAAGTGTTGAAATGTGATTAAAGTTACTATTATTTTTAAAATCCATAATATTAGTATCTCAAACTTTACAATTCTATGACCACTAGAACTTATAATACAAAGCCATTTCACCAGTAACATTTAATTGCGCGAAATTTTTATAAGCAGCATATCCTGCCATTAAATTTAACCCCACACATTTTACAAAAATTATTTCTAATCCAAAACCTACACCATTGTTGATGTAAGAATCTGTTACTCTATTTTTAATTGTAATACCCGGATTATTTGGATCGTATTCTTCTATTAGTTGTGAGTTATAATAAAAATGATTCCCTTGATAGAGATAAACATTTGTAGTGTTATTATCATTTAATTTATATAAAAGGGTAGCCCCAACACTATACCTTGATGTTGTATTATCTACGTAAGGTGCAAAATTAAATTGTGCTCCAAATTTTTCAGGTAGATATCTGAAAGATAAACCATATCCCGTTGCAAAACCGGCTCCTCCACCAATGCCATACTTAAGCTTTTTACTCGTTTTTATTGATGAAGAATCTTGGGAATAACTAAAACCTGAGTTTATGAAAAGAATAAAAACAAGAATACTTGAAATTTTGAGGAGGTTTTTCATTTCTAAAGCTAATCAGAATACTTCTGATTATAGCATTTTAAGCCAATTATTACTTCTGTACCCTTTCCCTCTACCGAATTTATAGAAATTGTACCTTCATTTAGTTCTACATATTCCTTAGTTATCAGTAAACCAAGCCCAATTCCCTTTTCGCCTTTTGTTCCGTAGTTACTATTATGCTTTGTGCTAAATAATTTCTCTAATTGCTCTTTATTCATACCAGTTCCTGTATCGGTTATAGAAATAAAAAGTAGATCATTTGAACTTCTAATATCTATTTTTATTTGACCGCCTGCAGGAGTAAATTTAATCGCATTTGCTAAAATATTTCTAAATACAATTTTCAACTGTTCTATATTCACAAAGCAATTCCAACCATCGGTTATATTATTGGTTATTTGAATTTGTTTTTCTTCGGCAATTGATTTTAAAATATCTATATTTTTCTGTATTAGAAAACCAATTTGAACTACTTCTTTTGATTGGTCTGATTTATTTTTAAAAGAGCTAGATGCCCAATGAAGAATATTGTCTAATAGATCATTTACAGTTAACAATTGCTTACGTAATTTTTGTTTTGCATTAGCTATTAATTCTGCATTTAGATTCTGACCTTCTACATTTAATAATCCAGTAATAGATGCAATTGGTCCCTTTATATCATGAGCTAGTATGGCAAGTATTTTATCTTTTAACGTATTTAGTTCAGATATTTCTTCATTTAATTTTTTTAATTCTTTAAGATTCTTTTTTGTATTTTTATTGTTTTTCCATGTAAAGTATACTATCAAAAGTATAATTGTACATAATGCCGAGAATATTAATAAATAAAGAGTTTTTAAGCGATTATCTTTTTTTAGAATATCTATTTGATACTGTTGTGATAAATTTTCAAATGTTTCACTAAAATCTAATCCTGCTAATTCTTTTCGTAAAGAATCATATTCTGTTTTATATAAAGCATATTCTTTGTGATGATGATAAGCCATTGGGATATTGCCTATTTTATCATAATATTTCCATGCCAATTTTTTCCATCTTAATTCAGCTTTGTCAAAAGCTAAACTATCTAAAGATACCCTAGCAATTTGTAAGTATTTTTTTGCATCATCAAATCTTCCCATGTCTAAATTCATATTCGCTAATTTGATCATAGTTAATTGAGCATCCCTTTTATCATATCCCTTTTTATTATTCGTTTCTATACTACTTTTTAATAATTGTTCCGCCTCCAAATACCTACCCATTTTAGCATAGGTGCCACCTAAGTTCCCATAAACTACAGCTTTTGCAATTTTTTTGGATTTATCTTTATGGATTAAATTATTTTCTCTTGATTCAATAAATTTTAAAACTTGGTTGTAATAAAATACGGCACTATCCAGCATATTGGCCTGCTCATAACAAAGAGCAATATTATCCATGTATCCTTGCTGTTTTTGAAATAGTCTTATTTCATCTTTAGGTATACAATACCTACTTTCAAAACTAGCGGCTTTAAAATATACAATAGCCTCTTTGTATTTTTGTTGTGCATATAATACCATTCCTAGGCCATTGCTTAGCGCAGCATAGGAACAGCTGTCTGCATACTTCAAGGCAAATTGTTTTCCATCATAGTATGACTTAAAGGCGTCGATGTAATTATGGCTCCCAAACTGAATATGACCCTTAGCTATTAAACTATTGCTATAAGCACTAATATGCAATTCAGGGTGCTCACTTACCATCAGCAACATGCTATCAACATATATCGTTGCTATTTTATAATCTCTCTTTTCTACATGGTAGTAATCGCATTTGATTAAGTACTTTCTATAGAGATCAAAATTAGATGGATTGTGGAATTCTGCATAGCAGGAATCTAAATAGTTAAAGGCTTTAACTGGGTAACCAGAATCTGCTAATGCCTTACCCTTACTAAGAATTTCATCGAAATATTCAGGGTGATCTACTTCATGTTTAGGTTTAGTACAGGAGGTAATTAAAAGTGAAGTACTAATTAAAATTAATATCCCCGCTTGAAAAATAGATGATGAAAGGTTTTTTGTCATTTTTATAGGATTCTACAAGGTATTAATTTTTATTTTTTTATCCATCATTACTTTAAATTCCTTTAATTTGATAAATACTCACTACTCTATGTACAACAACCTTCCAACAACTACAATAGATGCTCCAGAGGAAGATTATCTGTATGTAGACCTGTCTCAAATTAAAGATGCAGGAAATGGCTTATATACAGCCATTAAAATATTTAAGGATGAAATTATTGCTGTGTTTGAGGGTGAAATTTTAACTCCTAAAGAAATAAAGATTCGAAAAAAGGAAAATCTAGGTGCTTATTTTATTAACCTAGTTGATGGAGGTATTATGGATTCCATGAATACAGAATGTTTTGCAAAGTATGCTAATGATGCCAACGGTATTGTTAAATCTGAGTTTAAGAACAATGCCTTCATTACGTTAAATGAAAAGGATAAGCCATGTATTGTAGCAAGTAGGGTCATTAAAGCAGAGGAAGAGATTTTTTGCAGTTATGGCAAGCATTATTGGATGGATAGTATAAATACCTGAAAGTGAGTTTCATTTTTTTTAATAATTTATGGCTAAACTGATGTATTTTTTATAAATTACCTCTAGATTAACAACGCAATCACCTATGCTAAAGTTCTCACTCGTTTTATTGCTATCGGTATGCTCTATAGTTGCCAATGCTCAACAAGAAATAATATATAATGCCAGAAAGGATTTAAAGTCTACCACTTTAAATGATACAGCAAGGCTTGATCTGTACGAAAGATTAATTACTGGATATAATTTTTATAATGTAGATTCTGCATATTATTTTTTAAAGGAAGGCAACAACTATTTTTCTAAACAAAAGGATAGTAAATATAAAACAAGAGCCTTTGCGGTATTATTTATTTGTGAAGGAAAAATTAAAGAAGGCCATGGAGAATTAGAAGCAGCAAGAAGAGTATTTTTAAAGGCCTTGGAATTATTTTATCATATAGATTATTCTAAAGGAGTATCCTCTGCCTATAATTCACTAGGAATTGTAGAAGCTAAGCAAGCAAATTACAAACAAGCTACTTCCTATTTCCTGCGATCTTTAACTATTAATGAACGTATAAAAAATAATCAAGGAGTTATTCAAAGCTATATTTCTCTTGGAGTTGTAAATACTCACTTAGAAAATTATGAGAAGGCAGAAATGTATTTGTTAAAGGGTTTATCTTTAATTGAAGATACAGGTACAGTTCAATATTGTAATATTTTGAATAATATGGCAAATATTGCTGGATTAAAATCTGACTTTAATCGAGCACTTTATTTTTTCAATAGGAGTTATAAAATATCAGAACATATAATTAACCCTGCATTAAGTGCTACCTTACGTACCAATATTGCGAATTGTTATTCTAACTTAGGACAAACCGCAAAAGCCCTTCAATTCTACAACGAATCACTAGCCATAACAAGGGAACAGCAAATTCCAGATGAAGAAGCAAGGGTGTTATTTAACATCGCCCTATTGTATGAAGAATCTAATCCGAATTTAGCCATTCAGTATATGAATGAAGCTATAGAAATTTGTAAAAAAATAAATCAAAGGTATTTGCTTTTGGAAATCTACCAATCGTTATACGTTTCTAAGCGAAATGCAAAGGATTACGATGGTGCATTTGAAGCATTGGAACTTTACCACAGTTATAATGATTCTCTATTGAATAACGAGAGTAAAAGTCAAATTGAATTAATTCAATCTAATTTCGAACTAGAAAAGTCGAAAGCAGAGGTTAAGGATTTGGAATTGCAAACCCAAAAACAGCGTTCGCAAAAAATAATTGCATTTTTAGTTATCGCTGGAACATTATTACTGCTTGGGGTTGTAGCCATTTCATCTTTCAGAAGAAAAAAATTAAATAATGCCCTTACTCATTCTGTGCATGTAAGAGATAAGTTATTATCTATAATTGCTCATGATTTAAAATCTCCAATTAATAACGTATTGTCATTAGTGTTAGAATTAGATAGCGATGAATTGTCTAAGGAAGATAAACATATGTTGTTGGAGGTGTTAAAAAAACAAACCCAATTGTCCTTGGTAACTTTAGAAAATATTCTGAAGTGGGGGCAGGCCCAAATTCGAGGTGTTAAAACCTATCCTGAGGAATTTTTTGTGAGTGATGCGGTGCAAAAAAATATCGACTTGTTTGGAGTTAACATTAAGCAAAAAGGAATTAATGTTTCCTTAGATTTTGATAAATCAATTAAGGCATTTTCAGACCCAGATCAGTTTGATTTTATTATTCGGAATTTGGTTTCTAATGCAATAAAATTCTCTAATCACGATTCTAAAATAAAAATTAGCGTGGTACCAATAGATAAAAAAATGCTTCGAGTGTCTATAGCTGATGAAGGGGTGGGGATGAATAACGATACCCTCATTTCCTTGTTCGGAGTAAAACCAAAGGTTAATTATGGTACCGAACAAGAAAAGGGGAGTGGATTAGGTCTCCTATTATGTAAAGAGTTTGTAGAAGCTAATAATGGTGTAATTTGGGCAGAAAGTATAATGCATGAAGGTAGCATAATTTGTTTTACGGTAAAATCTGCCTAAATCAAATTTAAAAGTAAATCTATTTCAACAAGTATTGATTTAATCATTGCCTTTGCTTCCTTATCATTTAAGTTTGATGTTTCTAATTCCTTGCTCAATTCAGATAAAATTTCCATACCTATAGTACTGCACATTCCATACAATTTATGCCCAATAGATTGATATGTTTTTTTGTCTAACGATTTTTCTTGCGATTTTAAATTTATTTTAAATTGATGAAGCTCTTCTTTCAATTGAACTAATAGCTCATTCACCATGGTTTCGTCGTTATCAAATAAATTACGTAGCGTTTCTAATCTAAAATGTTTAATGTTTTCTATTTCTAAACTATCATCATCCAATTTACTTTCTGAGGGTATCCATTTTGCTATAGTCTCTGCAATGGTGGTATATGTTATTGGTTTTACAATAAAATCATCCATTCCATTTTCTAAACATTTTTCTCTCTCTCCTTTAACATTCCCTGCTGTTAACGCAATTATTGGTGTATGAATTCCTTTTTCTAAATTCCTGATTTTTAGTGTAGCCTCATAACCATTCATATTTGGCATTTGAATATCCATTAAAATTAAATTCGGAGATTCTTTTTCAAATAATTCTATTGCCTGCAAACCATCCTTTGCTTCTAAAATAGTAGCATTGGGCATGCACCTTTTCACTAAAGTTTTAGATAATAGCATGTTTACACTATTATCTTCCACAATCAAAATGATGGATTCTGAAGTGCTTGTATTTTCTTCAATTTCAGATTTTTTACTTTTACTGTTTCCATTCTTTTTAAGATGAGTAAAGGCATTGAACAGATCATTCATCTTAATTGGCTTTACTAATCTATAGTTTACCTTGTATTCTTCGCAGGCTTTTATAATTTTTTCATCATCAGAAGAACTATATAATAAAATAATTGGCTGTAACCTTTCACTAACCTCAAAATTCTCCCTAATTTTTTTAATGGTTTCTAATCCATCCATATACGGCATGTGATAATCCATTATAATTACATCAAATTTATTTTTGTCTGATAAAATTTTTATGGCCTCTATTCCGTTAGCAGCTTCCTTAGATGATATTTTATTTAATGCCAACATTTGTCGTAAAATCAACCTATTGTTTTCATTGTCGTCTACAATTAAAACATTTTTTATTTCGGTATTATCCCAAATATCTACTTCTCCATATTCTACTTTTAATTTTATATCGAAATAGAAAGTGCTGCCCTTACCAAGTGTACTTTCTAGTTGCAATTTAGATCCCATTAAGGCAAGTAATTTGTTTGAAATGGTTAAGCCCAAACCGGTTCCTCCATATTTTTTTGTGGTGGAACTGTCTTCCTGTGCAAATGCTTCAAATATTTTATCAAGCTTATCCGGATGTATCCCAATCCCTGTGTCCTTTACTTGAACTCTAATTACCATTTCATCTTTGCTAATTTTATCAAGTGCATTTATTTTTAATTCAATTTCCCCTTCACTTGTAAATTTAACGGCGTTCCCTAGTAAGTTTACTATTATTTGTTTTAACCTAATATTGTCTGTATATATAAAACGAGGAAGGGTGGTAGAAATATTTAGTAACACTTCTAATCCTTTGCTATGAGCTTGGTAGGTAATTATATCGGTAGCTTGACTTGCAATTTCAAATATATCCGACCGTTCAATGTCTAGCTCCAATTTACCAGCTTCAATTTTAGAAAAATCTAAAATGTCATTTATTACTCCAAGCAAAGAATTTGCAGATTGGTTAACTATAGATAAGTATTGCTCTTGCGTTTCATCTAGTTCGGTTTTTAAAACCAAATCTGTAAACCCAATGATTCCATTTAGAGGTGTTCGAATTTCATGACTCATATTTGCAAGGAATTCCGATTTTGCAACACTTGCTTGCTCTGCTAATAATTTAGCCGCCTCTAATTCCTGTAGCTTTTTACGTTCATCTGTAATGTCCTTTGCAATTCCCAAATAACCAATAATTTCATTGTCTTCGTCAAATATTGGGGATACCACTAAAGAAACTAAAATTCTATTTCCATTTTTATGAATATATGTCCATTCTAATTGTTCGGATCCCTCTATTCTTGCATTATATGTAAATACATCAAATCCTGTAATTTCTTTTTTATGTTGACTAGAAATTTCTTTAGATCGATTTAACATTTCTATTTCATCATGGAAAATCCCAGGATTATGTTTCCCTACAATTTCTACTGAGGAATAGCCCAGCATTGCTTCAGCTCCAGAATTAAATAAGGTAATCATACCATTAGTATCAGTAGCTATAATGCTTACTTCTATAGCAGATTTTAATACATCATCCAAAAGTTTTCTGGATTTTCTAATCTCTAATTCAATCGTTTTTCTATCGTTAATATCTTGAAATGCCCCATATAGACGAACACATTTACCATTTACCATTTCGGAATTACCCTGAACTCTCACCCATTTGTAATTCCCATTAGCAGTAACAATTTGTACTTCCACATCATAGGAAGTCCCATCGCTAATGGCTTTTTCTATAGCAGAATTCATGAGAATACTATTTTCACCCTTATAAAATTCTGCACCCTTTTCCATTGTTGGTACATAATCTAATGGTACTTCATGAATTATTTTGGTGATATCACTCCAGAAAATTACGTTGGTGTTAAAATCAACTTCCCATGCCCCAACTTTGGCTAAATTGTTCGTTTGTACCAATCGTTCCCTTGATTTGTTTAAATCGTTTTGCAAAAAGTACTGTTCTGTAATGTCTATAGAATTACCAATAACATATTTCCCTCGTTCGTCGTCTTCTGATAAGATGTTACTATAGGTCCAAATGTGGATACTACCATTTTTATGTACGGTAATCATTTGCCCAGATGATTTGCCTGTGGTCTTTACTTCCTCTAAATAATCCTGAAATTCTGTGTGGAATTTTTTAGGAATTATATCTTTTAAATTGAAATGTTTTACTTCATCTACTGTATACCCTAGTAGTTGTGCACCTGCAGAATTTACATTAATAAAATTCCCCTCTAAATCATGTGTACACATTAAGCCTTGGGAGTTTTCGAAAAACGACCTGAATCTATTTTCACTGACAACCAATTTTTCTTCTTGATGCTTTTCTAAACTTACATCTCTTGCAATTGCAAATATTAAATTAGTGTTTGGTTCTGGTGTAGCTACCCATTGCAAATGAATATAATTTCCAGATTCAGTTCTGAATCTATTACTAAAATTGAT
>JAULBY010016678.1:0-51834 GCA_032358315.1 Ophiocytium majus
GCCAGGCCGAAGCCTGTGGGGTGATTTGTCCACCTGGTGAAAAGCACCAGACAGCCCCCACACCTACACGCGCCGGTGGGTGTCCTTGAGGGCTAGCGATGAAGTATATACTTGAAATATTATCATGCTTATGCGACCGGGCGACTTGCTGCATGACTCCATGCCGCATCGCTAGCTGGGTGCGAGGCACAGCGAGTGTGCGAAGCCGGCGTTTTGCAAGCGAGAAACTCACCAGAAAGAGGAAAGTGGCGAGGCACAGAGTTGCCATGTCGAGCAGCACGACCGCCGCCAGCCCCCCCCACTGCAAGCCCACGTGGCCTCGTGTGAGAGCCGAGTCGACCACCACACCGCGCTGCAGCAGCAGTCCAGGTCGCCCACCGGTGGGCTCGACCTGAACAAAGGTGGCGAAGTTCCGAAACAACGGGGCGCGTGGGTGTGAGGTCAAGAGTGGTGCCGTGTTGCAGTGCAGCATGTATAGTGACGGGTCAGGGTGTATAGCGTTCTTTATACTACAGTAGTACGTCATACATGTATATATGGTACCACAAATATACGCCATATGTACACGCCCAGAAACGCGATATATGACGTATTTGCTATATATACACGTTATAAATACGTTATACTTTGTACGCCGTGTTTACTTACCGGTACAGTATACGACATATAATGAATTACGCCGTATAATGGATTTGTGTGTGTGTACCAAGCATGTAGCAGGTGGGTGATAGCCGTGGCTGTTTTCAACTTGCCAGGACTGGAAGCCCTAGAGCGCGTGCTGCACTGGACTGCGCGTTGGCACCCGCAACGCTGCCACGGACAGCACCGGTTGTCACAGCACCCTGCGCTGTCAACATGGAGCGGATACTGCAGTGGTGCATCATGGTCTGGTGGCCATGGGGCACGGCACCGCTTGGCATGGCAGACGCAAGCAGGGCGCGGTCACTGCTTGTGGCGGCACTGTGAGAACACTTGCGCACCACACTCATAATCTGGCTGTCCTCGTGCCACTTGGGCGCGGCCCGCATGCCACAATTTATTTCTATTCATCATACATTACAATGAATACTACCTGGTACTTGTGATACCACAGTACTGTAGTATGTTGTACTTACTGTGCGTAAATACTGATGGTACACCTGCTTCACGTGGCTGGCCTCGCTGTCCTCGTGCCACGTGTGTGCCGCCAGCAGGTGGCATTTTTCACCCAATAATTGATTCTTACTACTTCGAAAAGTGGTGCCTCGGAAGCAAATTAATTATTTAATTGGTACTGCATGCGTCTAATTGCTTACCTCGCTGTCCTCATGCCACATACGCGTAGCCAGCATGTGGAATTTCTCATCACTTATTTAATACTTACCATTCATTAGTACTTCTGAAGTATTTGATCATGCACTTATGGTTATGTCACACGGTGTCCTCGTGCTGCACGCGCGAATGTGGCATTTTGTTATCCATTGATTGATTTAATCAATTAATTAACTATTCCATCAGTACTTCGAAATATTTGATTGTTCACTCATGTTTACATCCGCTTACCTCACTGTCCTCGTGCCACATGCGCGCAGCCAGCATGTATGGGTGGATGAAGCGCGTCTCCGCGCTCATGTCAGTGTTATTACGCATGTATACAGGTAGTGCTCACTACTCGAAAGATGTGGTACCTTACTTAATTACTTTTTGGCTATACTACATCACTTACCTCGCTGTCCTCATGCCACATGCGCGTTGCCAGCATGTAGGGGTTGATGAAGCGCGTCTCCGCACTCCAGTCAGCTGCCGCTCTCTCGCTCTCACGGTCGAGCACGGCGTCCCGGTCGGTCACGGCCGAAAACGGCGAGAAGCCTGCGCGAGGCACACCGTGTTGCAGGGTCTCCATTTATTGGCATGCCAGCAACGCAGGCAATGGTGGCATGCTTCATGTTTCACATGTGCTTGCCCAGCCCCTTGGGCACGAAATTGTGTCAACATTTGGTGCCTGGTGGAAGCGTTTAAAAGCAATGCAAACGTGCCTCTCAGTCCCGAGACGCCGGCGTGAGGCACAGCACGTTGCGCGGCCGCTATGATTGGAGCCAGAGACGCAGTTAAAGATGACAGTTTAGAAGTGGGCACGCGTGTTGAGGTTTGTCAACTGGTGGAAACAGGCGATACTGGCAGTGCTGAGGCAGGTAGTCACTAACATGCATCAGTCGCACCACCCACATGCTGCCAATAGGCCTGTGGCACAAGCACATGAATCGCTCTTGGCTGCTGTGCGCGAGGCACGCATTGGTGCAAGTGCCACACGTAGTGACGGGCCATCATGGCGTGTACTGTAGCCTCACGCACTTGACCACCGAATACACGCCCAAAATTGAACATTTTGGCATGACGCTGCATTGTACTCGATGTGCACACCGCATACACACTTTCAATGCCATGGTACGTCGCATGGCCCAGCGCTAAGCACACGCCGTTGGCACCCACGCGCTCACCCTGAACATAGACGTTGGCGCGCGTGTGAGTGATGGCTGATGTTTGAAAAAAATAGTGACTTTAACAGCTTGGCGCAGGCGTGTGGGGGGGTTTCTGGTGCTCTTGCATGGTGTCTGGCCCAGCATAGCAAGTTATCGCACATGTTTTGACAGAACAAAAACGCCCATACATAGGCTTCGGCCTGGCATTTTGCCCCAGCCACGGGAGTACCTGGGCTCAGTCACCTTTTTGGTTTCTTTCACATACGTTTCCGTGCAACCCCACACGCCCTCACCGTGAACGTAGACGTTGGCGCGCATGTGAGATTACGCTGCATTGTACTAAAAGTGCACGCACACTTCAAATGCCATGGTACGCCGCTCAGCCCAGCGCCAGGCACACGCCGATGGCACACACGCGCTCACCCTGAACATAGACGTTGGCGCGACTGTGAGTGCCCATTCCGCGGGGCGCCCTGGCGTCCACGGGCATGCACAGGCTCGCGCCCGCGACCACCCACTTGTTGCCCTCCAGCGCCTCCGAGTCGTTGCGGTGGGTCAGCAGCCCCGCCATGCCCCCAATGGTGATGCTCGTGAGGGACGTCGTGCTGCTCTTGCCGTTGATGACGTCGCCACTGATTTTGCGCGGCAGAGCGCCACGCGGGCCCGCACACGTGTGTATCAGAACATAAAAGGGTACATGTTGAATCGTATTCCGCCATTTCACTGCCGTGGCGAGAATCTGTTTTTGTGTTTTGAAGTACTCTGATTGAAGTTGAGCATGAGCGTTGCAGCTGCAAGTGGCGGTGTGCCAGAGCGCAGGCGGCATTGACATGAGGCGCATGACACGGTGGGGGAGAAAGACGTGCCGATACTATGGCACTGGCGGGCCTGCAATGGTACACATGCGCTCAGCAACCGGCGGATGGCGCATCATTACTGCCCTGCGCCAACAACAGTGTTCGTTAGCCGTGTCTCAGACAAGTGTGGCGGCAACGGCTTGTGAATTCATGAACACTTGCACATGCATGAGCGTGCGTGTGTACCGAGTGCGGGCATTGCCACTGGTGCACATAAAATGCGCAAGGTGCCGGCTCACATTATGAGATAGCCATGGGGGGGGCCGGCGGGGTCCACAACCTGAAACGTGGACAGGTCAACGACCCTCAGCGCCTTGGACACCCTGCGCCAGACACAATGTTTTCCCGGCAACATGTGATGGTGTCCATCAATTTGACAAGCAGTAGCCACATTCAGCGGTCATCAATAATAATTACGGGTATCAAATACCATATGGTATAATCAATAAACAAATTTCAGTGGACGCGTCAGGGACCCCCATAGCCTTGGACACCCTGTGCCACACACAGTTTTCTCAGCGACATGCGACAGTAGACAGATCTTTTTCAACAACATGCGACAGTAGTCATGAATTTGACAAGCGAAAGCCACATTCAGTGTTTGTGAGTCGATGGTGTGGGCAGGGAGGGGCTCCTTGGACACACTGCACCACATAAATTCTTTTCAGCAACACAAAATAAGTGTGCTTGTTGGTAGTTGTACTCTGCAACACCCTTAGCCCTCAATGAAAATCACTGGCGCAAGCAGGGTGAGGGCCGCCGCTCGGTGTCGAACCGGTCATGTCAATAAACCACCCGCTGAGATTTGGCCTGGCATCTTGCAACAACAACACCCGTATGCACATACATGAATATACTATACTTCGAAGTACATGCACATACACACATACACCACATCCAAATAGGATACCAAGAGGGGCATGCACCAGCGGACCACCCTCTCACCGAAACACTTACACTTCACACGCACGTACTACTTGTAGTATATGTGCATGTAGTTGGTGTCAACATACTTCAGAAGTACTACAGCAGTATTACGGGCGTATATGCTAGAAGTATTGTGCAAGTACCGGCACTTGCATGTACGAACAGTGGGGCACGCACCAGCGGACCACCCCGTCGCCGTGATACGTGTACTGGGACCCCCCCTTGTACGCCTCGTTGAGGTTCGACTCGCGGTCCCACATCATGGGCGGCCCCTCCTTCAGCAAGTCCTGCCAGTGAACACAAAAGCAGAAAAAGCAAAAAAAAGTCAAAGCGCGCAAATGCGTGGCAGAGGCCCGGCTCTGGCTGTCAGTGAGCTCACCCATGCGCGGCTGCTGCAGCCGTACTGCAACACCTGCACCAGCTGCGACGCTTGCGGGCAGCAGGCCTTGCCTTGCTAGCCAGCGCGCAGGCCAGCTTTACACTTAGAGCTGTATACTTCAATCAAGTACTTCAAGAAGTATGTCCGCGTGCAGAGTGTGCGCGCACAGACGGGAGTGGAGCAGGCGCGCGGGTGCGCAGCGGCAGCGGCTGGGCAGCGTGAGAAAGACTGCTTGGGTGCCTGCTGCCGTGCAGCGAGTTGCTGCTGCACAGCACCTCACGCCAAGCGTGGCATCTGGACGTAGCATGCAGCCATCATTTGCCACCCCCACACTGCCGCTTCAGCACACCCACGCTACGGCGCCACGGAGCCATTTGCGCCGCGCCGACAGAGCGGATATTGTATATTGTAACCCAAACCCGCCCCCCCTCCCCTGCACAGTGTGTGCATGGCATTGTCACCACCGGCTGAGCTGTTGTTCTTACCTCGTACGTGTGCCTTCCGTAGGTCCACACGGCGCCAGCGCTGACGGTAGAGGCCGTTGCGATGCCCTGCGCACGCACTCACAAAGGCGGTGTCGTTAGTGAAAGGAGCCTAAAAGGTTGCTAAGCCCAGATGCTGCCGTGGCTGGGGCAAAAATGCCAGGTCGAAGCTTGTGGGGTGCTTTGTCCACCCCGGTGGAAACACCAGACAGCCCCCGCACCTACACGTGTCGGTCAGTGTCCTTGAGGGTTAGGGATGATGCAGAGTACAATTGACAACAGGGCTTACTTGTGCGCTGTTAGTGCGTGCGGCGGGTGCTGCAAAGTTTGTGTGCCAGCCCAGAGGCACGGCGTCATGTGTGCACGGGTATAAACTACTGGCGCACTATACGCATCAGACCCGAGTCAGGCGCGGGCTGTGCAGCCGCGAGCGGGTGGCGTTTGCTCAGCAGTGAGGGGTGCTATTTACGGGGGGGGGGGGGGGGGAAGTTTTTGTATTAGTCATGGAGACATGGGGGCATGGGCACCGGGTTCAAACTACGGGTATTTAGTCGGGCAGGTAGGGTGCGCTCAGCAGCGAGGCGTGCTTGTACGCGTCGACGTCGGGCGCTGCGCCAGGTGTCTCCGCCGGGAGGGTGGTTGAAGTTGTACTTGAAGTACCAGCTTGTGGGCATTCGGGCAGGGGGTCTGTCTGTTTAACACCTCAAGAAGCCAGTAGCATACCATGTGGTGACACTATCCACCCTGCCTGCATGAACAGCACACTGACAAGTGAGGTCACCGCACACCACCCTGTGTGCATTCTCACGCACCGTGATGTAAGACACCGACAGCACCTGCTTGGCCCACGCTGCCTGCACTCACACCACGGCGACGAAAAGGCGCACCGGCAGCACCTGCTCAGCCCACACTGCCTGCAATGGCCCCGCGTGCACACCTTGTGCAGAAACGACGTGCAGTGACGAAAGAGCTCACTGAAAGCACCTGCTCTACACTCGAGACCAGTGCTTGCATTCGCACCATGTGCGGACACCGCCTGCAGTCGCTGTGACGACCGCGCTCACTGAAAGTGCTCGCTCTGCCCTCATTGCCTGTGCTCACACCATGAGCTGTGACGGATTTCAAAGTGGTAGGGAGAGTGACCCGTACTTCAAGTGGGGAGAGCTACCTGCGCTGATGGCTCTGAGAAACTACTACTACGTAGTACATACTTGTGTTAAACTCCGCTTAGGGCGCGGAAAGCCCTTTGCAGGCTGTGCGTGTGTGATCAGAAACAGGATGATCAGACATGCTGCTGCTAGCGACCAAGTTGGCAATGCTCAGCACTGCGTACTACAAAGAAAGCTTGGCATATGCCAGCGCACTATGTACTTGAAGTAGGAAGAGTCACCCTGAAGCTCCCGCTGCGCCCACACCGGCTTCACCCGCACGCCGCAGTGGACAGAGCGGGCACCACGCTCGCCTATGCGGCCGCCATCTCCGAGCGCCCCAAAGACTTGGAGTCAGTGTTACGACCAAGCTCACTGAACGCGCTCTCTCTGCCCTCACTGCTCATTGTGCTCACACCATGCGCTGTGACAAATTTCACAGTGGGGGCGAGTCTCAGAGTCATCCATACCCTAACGTAACCTAACCATACTTCCAGTGAGCAGAGTCACCTGCGCAGATGGCTCTGAAACTCTACTACTTGAAGTACGTACTTCAAGTAGGGAGAGTCTGAGTCACCCTGAAAACGCCCGCTGTGCCTGCACTGCCTTCGTCCGCGCCCGCAGTGGACAGAGCAGCCACCACACTGGCCTACGCGGGCGCCATTTTCAAGCGCTCCATAGACGTTGACCCCTACCAACGCCCCTACACCGCCATCGTGGGCATCAACCCGGGAACCTGGCAGCTGCTCGACAACAACGACGCACTCGTAGACACGCTTCTGCACGAAATCATACATGCGCTGGGCTTCGGCACCAACTGGCCCACGCCCAAGGGGTGCGGCGCGGTTCGGAAGTGCAGGGTGCTTGTGCCGACGTTGTTTGATGGCACGCTGGACTTGAATGGGCTGTCGGACGCGCAGATGACGAAGGCGCTGCAGCCGGCGCAGTACTTTGGGGAGGACGCTGAGGGCCCGTGTTACGCAGATGCCAAGTTCCAGGCGCTGTGCGCAAATACGGAGGGGTGCATTGCGGGGCGCAAGCTGTACATGGGTGAGTGGGCGTGCGTTTTTTTGCGCACACGCGTTTGCTGTGTGCGCAGCATCGCAGCATCGGCCTGAGTGAAGTGCCATTCCACCGGTGTACTTCTGAAGTGCTTCTGTACTTACTTCAGAAGTGGTAGTATGCGCCACACCATATGTATGTACCGAAGTACCCATTAGGGTGCAAGCTGTACGTGGGTGAGTGGGTGTGTTCAGTGCGCAGCGACACGGCGGTATAACTATGCTGTGGTATTCAGTACAAGTATATCATGCTTTGAAGTGGTAGAAGTACGGAGTATATGCACTGACTGCTGAGCACATGCAGCGTAGTGACGAGGCACACTGCCGGTAGTGCTAGAAGTTCACATCACTGTCTAGTGCCGAAGTGGTTACTCGGGTCAACTACTGTGACAGTCGTTGGACATCACTTTGGGAGCCACGCAATGCCTTCACACGTACTGCAGTAGTAGTCTTCCACAGCATGTAGTAGTATGCTTTGAAGTAGCTGACAATGGTAAGTTACTTTTTGACCCGCCAAACATTTTGGTACCAAAAGACCCGGGCATCTACTTTGGCACCAGACGGCAGGTACCATGCAGGGGAGTGCGGTGGGCAAGGGCACCTAGACCAGCAACTGAACACCATTTCTTGCGGAACCCTGTACGCCACAGGCCTCGAGAGCATTCACTGCGCTGCTGCCAAGTGCTGAGCTGTGTGTTGAAGTAGGAAACAAGGGTCCCGGAACAAATCGTGGCGAAATCTCAGTTCTGGTTATCGTTTCCTACTTCAAGGAGAGGCACATTTTACGCTTGGCCGCACCTGAGTGAGTGGCAGACACACATTGTCTGCTGCGACAGCATGACATTGTGAGGTACGCATGCACGTTTCACGCGCGCAGTACCTACTAGTAACAGTACTACAGAAGAAAGGAGCGTACGGGTGGGGGCTTTGTTTGGCTACAAGTATATGGTACTATGTGCACATCAAACCAGGCACTTGTTGTAAACTTTCTGTGCGCACCTCATAGTCACTGAGGCAACTGCAGACATGCCCCCCCCCTGCTACCGCTGCTCACTCACCACTCCGTGCGCTTTCCCCCTATATTTTGGTGGCATTTGCGCAGAATTTCTGGCGCCCAACGACCCCATGTTTGGCTCAAACTGCGTCCACTTTTCGGAGTCCCAGACTGCAGGAGAGCTGATGTCATCCGCAGCCAGCAACCCCAAGCATGCGAACGGCAAGCTGAGGCACTACATTACTGAGGTGACCGTAGCAGCGTTGCGGGATCTCGGTTATAAGGTGAGCCGGCTATAATATATCCTGGTGGCGTGCAAGTACTTTCAGTTACTAAGCACTTCTGAAGTATAAATATATGCATGTAGTGCCTATCATTGTCACGCTGCACATTCGCTATAGCAAGTGCACTTGTGTGTGGTGCAGCTTCAAGTACGCGATGGCAACTTCAACTGTGTGATGGCAACTCCAAGTGCTGTGTGTGGCAAGCATGCCTGCATATGAGGCCTGGCGCACATGCGACATCAACCTGGTGCACCATGCAGCATTGCATAGCCAGCCACTGCACCACCCATGAACACACAAGTACACTTGTACACGAATCCATGCTTGTACACCATGTACCTGAGAGTGTGCACCGTATCTGTTCTACTTTTGTTTGTCTTGCCAGCCAGCGTATGACTGAAGTTGTCAGCGCGCTTGTACATGCTGTTCCCAGGCGTGCGCGCGTGCGCCGGGCTTTCCGCTCCCCAGTGGACTGTCACAGTGTTGCAAAGTACTTTATTTGCTGCCACAATGTGTGTACTACGTAGTACATTCCACGTGCGCATGTTTGTGCACACTGTGACAAGTTGAAGTTGCCACGCTGTGCGCTCGCGCAGGTGAATTATGACAGCAAGTATGTGGAGCCCTTTGCCGACATCTACAAGCGGCGGCTGAGCGCAGACAGGCACTGGCTGTGAGCCTCGCACGCGGCAGCCGCCACAAACTTCAACTACCGGTACTTGAGGCGCTGTCCCATACTGTAGCTGTGGGAGACCCAGGGGCTCTACGCTGCGCACTGGTGGACAGCCTGCTCCAGTGCGAACATCCCTGGTGAGACATGCGCATGCCATTGGGGGTGCTGCCAGTACAACACAGGGATTGCAGCTAGGCGCGTGCTCACACGCCGTCTTGTGATGGTACAGCAGCGTTGGCCCAATAGAGTGGCGTTGACAATGTGCGTCTGGTCACGTGTACCCTTTGCGCCACACACGATCATCATGGCTGGCAGTCCTTGTGACTCCCACACGCACTTACCGACAGGTTTATTGCAGTGCAGCAGGTGACAACGGTCGCCCGCACTTGCAAACCGGGAAGATGCAATCAGCCATATGCATACCACCTTCAAGTTGTTACCTCTAAGATTTTTGCTGCACCAGCAGCGGCAACAGCCTTTGCCCTTTTACACGTTTTTTGCATTTACTTAGTGGTTGTGCCAAGGTGTGCGTCTGGTTCAACTTACGGAGAGAGTAAGTACGAACCAGCGCTTTCCGTTGCGACAGTTGTTACAGCAACTCCTCCTTCCATGTGACAACACCACATTCCTGCTTTTTTTTTGCGGTGATGGGCGTGCACTGCTGTTATACCGCCTGTTGGCTCTCTGTGTTCCTGTCATTGACAACACATACCAGCAGCAGCCCTTCCTCACCATGACTGCCAGTGTGACTGAATCTGCCCCCAGCAACTTGAAGACGAATGGCAGCAGCAGCCGCGTTAGCACTGGGATGTGTGCAACAGCCTGAGGCAGCTGCACCATGGGTAGGGTCGCTAGCACACTGGCAGCCTGCGGCACACGGGCCACTACCTGCACTACCAGTATTCTGGGCAAGCTTGTCGGATTGGTGGCTGCGCGTGTTGGTGCCTCAGTCACTGTGGCCAACTTGCAACCGTCGGCGACAATTTCAAGGCTTCTGATGCCAGAGCGCTCCATCACTGGACTGCGCCTGGCGTACCGCAGGCCCAGACTCCCGCATTTGCAGCCTAGGCTGGGAAACAGCATCAAACTGCGCGACTTGGAACACCACTGAAATTGTTGCGTCAAACGCTGGCATTGCCAGGTTCAAAGTTTGCTGTCGCGGGCGCCCGGTCAGGGTGAGGTATACCTACAGGTTTTGGTGTTGGGCAGTGACACAGCTCGCAGAGGGGCCGAGATGTCGGCCGCCGCATCACGGCCCCCGGTAGGTTGGACTTGTACCTGGGCCATCGCGCATCACCATGATGGAAAGTTGCCGCGTCGTCCAGGCACACGACGCGCAGCGTCTAACTTTTAAATTAGTGTACTTTAAAATTTGCACAAACTACACCGGCAGCAGAAGTGTGTACGTCCGTGCGCACGCTGCATGGTTGGCGCCGACGTTGGAGCAGTTATCCGAGCAGCTGCACTTCGCGCCCCCTAGGCAATCACTCAGAGGCTCCTGCCTCAATGAACAGGAGGCCACACACACAGCAGCCATGAGCAGCTGTTTGCGCCCTCGCCATTTAACCGCATTTAGCCTCGAAGTCACTCTGGAACAAACAGGTTAAACGTTGACAGCTTCTCTCTCCCATCACTGGCCGAGTGGAGGAGAGGTGCGCTGAGACACGGGTGCGATCGGCGGAGGCGCGTGAGTGGGGAGACAAGAGCTGCTTGGCCGGCGGTTGAGCAGCTACGCCAGCGCTTTCAGTAGGCCACGAGAGGTGCGTGCACACCTGCTGCGTTTGCCGTTGCACAGAGACGCTTCAGCGTGGCTCAAGATCGAGATGTGGCAGCAGGGCAGCGGCAGCCTGCGCACCCAGCGCAGGCGCGGTGATGAGCGACTTCCTATAGAACTGGCCCAGGCCTCAGCTAAGGCGCACATATATGGAGGTGCCAGGAGGAGGGCGTGGGTGATTTCAACGGCTTTTAAAATCCTCAGTTAAACTTTGAGGCCTGCGAGGTGGGGCGGCGGCAGGGGACTGCGACCGTGTGAACGAGGCAGAGCTGCTCTGTCGCACACGCGGCTGCGCGGTAGACGTTCAGCGGAGCTCAGTGTCCCTGCCACCCCGTGCACTCCCTGCCACCCAACTGGCTGTCGGCAACGGTTCTTCGTGGCTTGCGTGGCTCGTTTGTGGTTGTGTTTCGTCGCCCGAGGCAGGCCGCGCACTTGCTGTGCTGCTGGGGGGGGCAGAGGCCGAGCCATGGCGGGACAGGGGTGGGGTGGCACCTGGGCCTGCACTGTGGTGTTTTCATCCACCCGATCCCCAAGGTTTACTTGAAGGCCTGGGGACACCCCCAGCAGCCACAGTGGCATCATGTTGCCACAACTGTTGCCCATGGCTAGCTCACGAAGAGACTGTTTCCCATGGGTGTTGCCGCAGCACATGAGGGCGACAGCGATGACCATACGGTGCAGTCACTGTGCTCTTTTTCCTGACAGAGCTTGGTGGTAATATCGGCACTGCTGACACATAATATCTTACCGGTACCCATACCACAATCATAATGCCCCTGACAGAGTCACTACGGTACTACACTTCTCAGTGACTTCTGACAACATTCGATCGTCGATGCATGTTTTGAGCAGCTTGTACAGGATTTGCTGCGATTGAGAAAGTCACTCAAGTCACTGTAAAGGCCGCAGAGGTATTTGCGCGGCGTGTGACTCAGTGTGTGCCCGCACAACAGCTGCTGTGCCCACCATCACGACCTGGTGTGCTCAGCAGGCTGGTGCGGTTTCTGGCCTACCCGGACACACTGAGTGTGGCAACTTGGCGCTGCCAGCAGGTGCAGTTACCAACAGGTTGTCGGACTACACCGCCACAGGTGCATCCATGGAGCAGGGAGGAGAACATTCTGGAAGCCTGCATTGGTGGCTGACACACCTGTAACACGGCCTCTGTGTCTATCCAGCTGTGGCAGGGGCAGCACTATTATTATACTGCCGTGTGCTCTCCCACTGCGGCAGGCGCGGCCTTGAGCAGTTACTGATTTCCAAAATAATTGCAGATGTTCAAAGTGCGCGAAGTATATATCAATATGTTGCTGCCGACGCCGGGCCTCTGTGCATACAAAGATGGCTGCTCGGGCGGCCCAAGCATGGCGCGGCGAGGTCAACTTCCGTGCAATCCAGACCCATAATAAAATAATTCAGACCAGAGCAATTGTACAGTTCCTCCTAAGTGAGCCCCCCCTACATGGCCTCTGAAAGAAAAATGGACGCCACCCCCCTTGTAGCCCTTGAAATTCTGCGTCTGATGGTTAATTTTTTTTGTTGAAGTTGGACATCATGCTCAGCAGATATGTTGAAGTTTGTGCACTTATGAAGTTGAAGTTTGAAACTTCAACATATCTGACCTGGCAGTGGTGTCTGGCGGATAGGGCACACTTCAATGCAGCAGCAGCACACGTACCACAAGTTGTTCACGGGCTGTGTCATGCACAAGCTATCTATGGCGTCTGTGTGCACAGTGTCGGCGCGCCGTTCACCAACTCAGCTGCCCCGACAATGCACACTTGGCAATGCATGCACGCACAGGACTCATCATGACAATTTCCTCCTCCGCCACTGTGCCTGCGGGTGTGTGCACGCAGGCGACTGACAGCCAGTGGCAGGCTGATCACCTAGGCGTGGGCGGTCCCGCCGCACACACTGTCAGTCTCACACTCAGTCAGCCGGCTGCTGAAGAACATCACGCACACTGGTGGCTGCGCAAGTCACGCGTGGACGCATCATGTTTAACTTACTTGTGCGCGACGAGCTTGAGAGCTCCGCACTGCGCGATCTGCTCACTCATTTGCAAGTGGGGTCGGCCCACCCATTATGGCATCGCGTGATGATAGGCAACATCTCTGCCGGCGGTGAATGGCAACGGCGCAGTGACGACCCACTGGATTCCGAAGCTGACCACGTGGTCGAAATGGACCTCGCTGGCAACCAGTTGCAAGGTGAGCTCCAGCACGCACAAGCACTGCGCTGAGTAAAACTTGCTGTGAATGAGTGCAGCAGGCAAATTGTGTGTGTTTTTGAACTTTGCATGGTCCCCACCTTCCTTTTCTCAGTTGCCAGGTGTGAGGCTACACTTTGCGATCATCATGCTTCACAATGTGTAACCCGGTAGCACTGTGTGTCAACGTCCTCACATCGCCTGCCTACTATGTGTATGGGCACCATGATATTTTACCACTGTGACAGTGTAGTGCTAAAAGCTGGCACATGCAGCAATTTCACTGGTAGTTGAAGCCACCTGCAGCCGCGGAGGCCCCTCAATTGATTGAAGCAACAACTGTGTGACGGGTGTGACACCAAGTAGTACATACATGTAAGTCGGCACTGCCCCACTGCATGATGTAGCATCTGTTCTGAAGCATGTGCGGTCTGTGTGGTTGCAGCCGGCTGCTTCAGAGCTGCCAGTCTGAGAGCTGCGTGATTGTCAATGAGTGCTCATGTCTCACTGACAGACTGGTGGTCGGCTTCTTTCGCGGCCATGCGTGACAGGCTGCATCCCGGACATTGTCAGCCTTGGGGCCTTGCGGCTGCTGCGACGTCTTGATCTCAGAGAAAACAGCGTGACAGGTAACGCGGCTCACATGGCATGTGCACAATGATCATCGCATCAGTGCGTGTTTGAAGCAAGTACAATGTGTAAGGCGGTAACTTGATGCCATTGACTGTATTTAATCCCTGCGCAGGATGTTTGTACACAATGCATGAAGCTGAGTGCCGCCATGGCACTTGCACAACACTGCCAGTAAATGTTGTCTTGGAGCGCCGCGCCCCTGTGTTATTATTGCAGCCTCACCCTGGCACCTTTGCTGTATGTTTACTTCAATAGTAACCCATGGTCATGCTCTTGTCCGCACGCTTGGTTGGCAGGCTCAATACCGGGCAGCCTGGGTGACCTCAAACATCTGCAGTACCTTGATCTCAGCACCAACAGCTGTCTAGACTGACAGGTATGGCGGACTACAGTCTACACGCCACAGTTACTGTAGCAGTCCGCTAATGTGGCCATTTTGTCGCCGCACTCGCAGCCACCTCAGGCACGACGCTGGCAACTTGCATCACCCTGCCAATTACTGCCATTTGACAATGTGTCGTGTACAGCTCTGTAGTAAACTCATGGGAAGCCTCATTAACTAAACCCTAGCTTGCTGGCACCGTCATTGCAGCTTACTTCTTGCGTACCTTTTGCTGTAAAATTGGTGCGGCACCATGACGCCGCTGAGCTGCGAGTGGCGAACAGGACTATGAACCACATAATCGATGGAGCAGTCACAATGTCATACTTCTGAAGTCATGTCCGATGATGAGTCATGCGCCTGTTTCCACGCACATGCGGCAGGCTCGATACCAGACAGCCTGGGTCACCTGAGACAGCTGCAGCACCTCGATCTCAGCCACAACACACTGACAGGTATGTCACCATGGCGTATTACTAACTTGTGTACAACCAAGGCTTCTCGCTGGGTACGCACATCTGTGGAGCAAGGAAGTAGGTACACTGTAGAATATTGCTTACCATTTAATGGCAGACGTTGCAGCTAGCTGAGGCACGAGGCTGCCCAATTTGCACGACCCTCAGGCTGCTGTTGCGCTTATATACTTGACGTACATATTAGAGGTACCGGTATACTGTACATGTATCATTGACAACATATACTTATGAAGTACTTCAGAGTATATCATTGACAAGTAAAGCATCATGAAACCTGGCTGGCATCTTGAAGTTTGTTTAACGTTACTTGTAGTACTTCGAGGTGTGCACAACAAGTAGTGGACCATGGTGCCACTGAGCTTCCGAACAGGATAATAATTTATCATAATCATGGTCATTGAAGCGCTCACAGTGATTTTGTCGTGCGCTTGTTTTCCATTTGCGCGTGGCAGGCTGCATACTGCTTATGCTGGGCAACCTCAAACAGCTGCAGCACCTTGATCTCCACAACAATAAACTGTCAGGTATGGCGACATCACATTATATGTGCACATGTTGTGGAGCAAGAGCACTATTGTGTAACACCCAATATAGTACTTCTCAATAGATCGACTTTCATATTGGAACACTTTATTTGCACCCTTGCATCCAGTTGAGGCGCGAGGCTGTGCAACTCGCACAAGCCTGCCAAAGCACTGCACGAGGCTTAGCCTACTAGGTCCTAGCTGTGCAATTTGCAGAACCCGCAAAGTACCAAATCGTACTACTGTGGTACCGGTATACAATTGTCTTACACCGCACGCATGTTAAGTCAAGCCTTATCAAAGTTTAACACGGCGACCTAGCTGCCAGTGGCTGTCACCCTAAGTTCGTTGCATGCCACGTATTATGTACTGTTACTAGCCAGTTATTCCGCTGAGATAACCACCAGAAATCTAATCGTGGAGCACTCACATATTTTTTATGTCATATGCGCTTGTCCCCACAGCTGCACTACCTTTCCCTCTGCGAAAACTAGCTGACAGGTGGTACAACTTCCTGCACTGTACATAACTCAACATCATGAAGTTGCCTGCATTCATCATGAAGCACGCAACTTGGCACCTGTGTTGTGTGCGGTGCCCAGCATTGCAGCTGTGTTGCTGCCGCTGCATGACGTGCGCAGCCTTCCCGGGGCCCCATCAGCATTGAAATTCGTTTTCCAACATAAAACGTGACACTGTGTTGTTACAGTACTTGATGCATCTCCTCAGCTACAGCAGCCCATGCTGCGCAGTGGACCACTCATGATCTCTATGCGATTGTCTCAATCCAAATGTGGCAGGCTCAATACCGGGCAGCCTGTGGAACCTGCAGCAGTTGCAGAGCCTTTTCCTCCACGGCAACATGCTCGAGGGTATGTCGGCTCGCACGTCGCAGACAGATACCCCTGCCTAGCGCATTTGTGTCACCAAATGGCACTGGCACATGTGCGCATTAGTTATGCAGCATCATGCTGTCGCATGAATAGCTTGACAAGTGCGATAAAGCTCTTCAACCGGGGACTCCAAATATCATATGCATCGTGATAATGATTGTTGGTTTCCTTACAAGGTCACTATCTCCAGTGTTGCATGCCAGTGCTGCCCAGCCCGGCACTATGACTATGGTAAATTTTTGCAGCAGGTGCATCAGAGTCTACGGTCACCAACCATTGATGTTCTAGCTGACACAAGACCGCTCAGTCCCACCAGACTGTGACTGAGTACTGTGACAGTATAACATCTAATTTAGTGCATGCATCATAGTCTACGTCTGACTCAGTGCCAGGCCGTGACGCCGCCTGGTATGTATTGCCACTGCCTGCGCATGCCATGCCACTGGCAGGGCTTGGCGTCGAATCTGGTCAGTTTCCAAGCCCGCAAACAGTCCAAGACTTCTTGACCAAACATGCAGGTAAGACCCGCCACCGTCTCTTCTTTATTGGTGCTGCACTGCCGTGGCATCTGAGCTTTGCAACGGGCTGGGCTTAGGAAGCCCACGGACGCAAGCATGCACTGATTGACTTCTTTGTGTTGCCACGATGTGATGCTGCGGCTGCTGGTCGGACACATGCCTGATGCAGAGGCCTGCAAGGCAGCTGCGGCCGAACGCGCAGCCGTTGTGGCCGAACTGGCAGCAGCCGAACGTGCGGCCGCTGAGGCAGCGGTGCAACATGCTGCAGAAGCCGCTCGCGCAGCAGCCGCCGCCGAAGATGCAGCTGCTGCGGCAGCGGCCCGACGTGCTGCAGAAGCTGCGCGTGCAACAGCCGCACGTGCTGCGACCATGGCTGCTCAATACGCCCGTGTGGCTGACTCAGAGGGGCCCAACGCTGTGTTTGCCAAATGGCAGAAGGAGCGCTCATTTGCCACCAAGATGACAGGCAAGTGCCAGTGCAGCTAGGGGCACACAATGTCACACAGCCATGTAAAGAACCGATCGGATTTTCTTACCAAGCTGTCTTCCTCGCATGGGTGCCAGTGCGCCAGGTCCTGCCAATGGCAGCATACCCATCCGATCCTTGGCAGCATGATTATCTCACAATGCCTTGCTGGCAGCCCACCCTCATCAAACAGTTCGCTGCCCAAGCGGTTAGCAATAGCATTACCTCAGTGACTCATTGATCGGCGCATGTAGGGTGCACAGTGCCACTTAGTCTACTTGGGCATGCCATGCACGTAAAGTACCCCAGGCGGTCCGAGCGTCCTGGTAGTTGCCCCAGCCACAGCGTTATCACGCGCTAAGCAGTTTCTCTTTTTCTGCAGTAACCACGTGCCCTGTTTGCTGTCCGTGACGCTATCAGCTTGTGCACTGATTCCAGCATTAAATAGATGTTGGGCTGCTCAGTCATGTGGCTGGTGCAAGGTACGCAGTAGGTGCTGAAAGCTTACTGCTGCGCCAGTGTAACAGTCACACATAATTTATACCATTAATATTATGGAGGCTGACAGCACCATGACCTGTCAGTGATACAGTTTCAGGGTGCCACCAGTGGTGGAACTAAGTAAGCTTTGTGTTATCAGCTGCGGATCAGCAACTTTGTACCACAATATGCTGACCAGCGGTGCACATGACATTGTGCCACTGTTTATTGCTGCAGACATTGTAGACCTGGTGAACACAGTGAAAGTCCTGCGTGGCACCGGCCAGGACCAGCAGCACCTGGTGCCGCCCACTGGCAGGCCAGGCATGGAAATCTCGGTGTGGAGTGCGCCCTGGCTCAACGGGTCATTCGTCTTGCACAGGATGGCGCCGGCCGGGCACCGGTTTCTTTGGATGCGTACCCGCCGGGCACCGGTTTCTTTGGATGCGTACCCGGGTACACATATTTGGAATGCGTACCCCCCCCCCCACGGGGTGTCCCCGGGCCCATGCCGCGGGCAATTTCAAAAACTTTGATTTGAACATTTCGATATCCACACCACACACGCCGCCAGCGCGTGAAGTGTGCGATGGCGTGGAGTCTCTCTGCGCTAGCCGCAGCAGCAGCCTGTGCTGTCTCTAGCGTGCTGCCCACCGCAGCGCCGCCAGCCGCGGCAGTAGAGGCGGTAGACCCTGAGCCTCCTGCCGCCACAACCGAGGTGAGAAAACAAACTGTAAAGTGTGTGTGTTGGGTGGCAACCGCCGGCGGCCGTAAACGGGTGGCCGCTGCTGCACCCGTTGCAGCACCTCGCTGCTGCAGTCCCTCACTCAGCCCGCCCGCTGCACCGCTGTGCGGCTGGTGCAGGGACCGTGCCCCCACCCCTCCCCCCTCCGAGGAAATTCAAATTGCCTCAACACGACCGTGTCCCTCATCCTTCGCGGCGCTTGCAGGGGCCACACGACGTCTTGGAGTGCGAGGCCTCGCTCCTTGCAGACACAGCAGCTGCTGCTTTGGAGCCAGCTACGGCTCCGGAACCAGAGACGGGCAGCACCTCGACAAACAATAACAGTAATGATGCAGCAGCGAGCGCCACCACCGGTCCTGATTTGGAGCAGTTCCTGTGGCCAGATGGGAAAGGGCAGCGAGGTCGGCAGTGGCCAGCTCCCGAAGCAGGCAGCAGCACTGGTGACGCAGCATACTCGACCGCGTTGGACATTGCCACAAGCACGATCACACCCTTGATGGTCGGAGAGGTGAGCTTTTGAAGTAGTACATACATGTGTATACTTCAACTTCATGACTACTGTGGTGGGAGAATTTAATCAGCTTTCCAACAATAATGGTCTAAGCTGCTGACACGTGATGTGTGGTGTTTGCGCTGAACTCGCACCTTCCGCGCCGTTATGTGCGACATGCCAAGAGCACGTCGCAGTGCCCACATTTGGCCGCGTGCGAGATGCACACAAATTGCTTTTGCTGTGTGTCACTGTGTTTGGTCCAGGGCGCGCCACATGTGAACCGGAGGACTTACAAAGACAAAGCCACGGGGCGCCAGTACAAGCGTGTCTTATCCTGCCCTTGCGCGGGGGTGTACAAGCCGCAGCCGTTAGACAACATAATTATTGCGTGGCAGTATATGCACACGCGCCTGCGTGCACGCACGTGATGCATTATTTTTGGGCACATAAAATACCAGGCCAGTTCAAGTGGCGCGCGTGTGTGTGTGTGTGCTTCTCATGTGTTTGACCTGTAAATTGCTATGCTGTTGGTATCGATGCAGGCGTTGCATACGTGACACACTCGGTGCTCGAGCACAACCACCCACTGGCTTCAAAGGCATCAGCCTCGGATGCTGGTGTGCCGGTGGCGGCGGTACAGGACATCACTCCGGAGCTCACTGCCAACATTGTGAAGTGGGCGCTGAGCAGCCTGGATGCAGCTTCCATCCGCAAGCTGGTGCAGATGGAGCTAGGTGGAGCCCAGCTGCTGCAGTGCGCGAAAACCAAGGTGGGTGGTGGGTTCGCACCAAAGCTGCTGGCTGTGCATGGTCATACTATGGTATGTGCCTAGCTGGGGCTTAGCCTACTACTGATTAACTGGAACTTCAAGGAGTTACTGCGTGAAGCCTACTACCATGTGGGCCTGTTTGACTTCCTATGCCAGGCAAGGCAATGACACGGCCAGGTGTGCATTGAACAGCGACTGGGCTGTAACCTTCATCACACACTCCGCTATCCTGCACTCCAATTGTGTACATACCAGATTGCCAACATCATCCAAGGGTGCATGGACTCCAAGCTGGACCCGGATGATGCACACAGCCTGGTCACAGCCCTGCAAGCAAAGGTTGGTGTTACCACCCTTTTGAGGCTGTGGTGCCCTTCACAATCACCGTGGCGCCTCGTTCCGAACACAAGCATTTCTTCCCATTTAAAAAAAAGTAGGCACTACTACTTCAAGAAGTAGTTCAAGAAGTAGTAGTATGCAATACGACCACAAAGTATCAAATATTGATGCCATTTGTTCATCTCCCTGATTGCAGGAAGGAGCATTTGTAGACTTCAAGACTGACAGGGAAGGCCGCTTGCAGTCCATCTTCTGGGCCACAGCAGAACAGGTACAGCTTTACCACACCCATGGCGATGTCATAATCCAAGACAATACGTGCAAGACTTCAAAATACAACCGGCCGTTGTTCGCAGTTGTGGTGGTGGATGGCAACAACAAGTGAGTCACTGATACCTGGACCATGTGCCCGTCCAGTGCTTATGCACATGTAGGTTGATATGGCATTGCGTCAACGGTTGTTTATGTTGTTTATGCACGCCATACATACAACTGCCGTGTTGTGAGCTTACAACCTGCACCTGCTAGTGCTCTATTGTCCTGGCTGGCACGCGTGAGCATCGCCATGGCTCCGGCTTACCGGCAGCTGCTCTTGTGATCACGCGCGGTGTTGCAACCATGTGCAGGACGCGGTTGGCAGCGCAGGCTGTGATGCGCTCAGAATGCACGGAGGACTTTGCGTGGGCATTGCAATGCCTCAGGCGCATAGGCGGTGATCAGCGCGCATACCCGCAGGCCATCTTCACAGATGCTGATGATGCAGCAGAAGCTGCTCTCAATGAGGTTTTCCCAGAGAGTGACAAGTACAGGTCAGTGTGTGCACCTGTTAGTGCCTGGCTTGCCCCCCACTTGTTTCACTGTGTGGAGGGCGGGGGCTGGTGCATGCTGAGCAACCCCAGGCATTGGACGGTTGGATGCACTCACGCCCTCACGCCCTTCTGAGCTCAACAGCTCATCGTCAGGTGACGAGTACACTGCGACAGTCAGACACAACGCCATGCAGCTCCTGCAGGTCCCAGTAATTTGAGTCAGCGCACTTCATGGCTATGCCTTGCGTTGCTGCGGCTACTCTGCTCGTTGGCGCAGGTGTTACTGGCACTTGAAGCAGTGCCTCAAGAAGAAGTTGGCTAGCGCGATGGGCACACACATGGGTGAGCTGGAGCGGCGCTTCCAGCAGGCGGTATTTGCCACATCGGAGGAGGGCATGCGGGCGAAATGGGCCAGCCTCATGGAGGTCAGTATCCTATTCACCGCGAGTTCTAGGGGTTGCGTTGTTGCACGTCCAACTGCAGCTGCACTGCTTCAGCATTCAATTTGTTGTATTCTCAACAGCACATGCACCAGACTGCATGATTGCTACAGCTACGAGGTATCTTCGATCCATATGTGAAGTGAGTGGGCGAGTTGGCACGCTTGCTGACCAGCGCTTGCTAACAGCAATACCATGGACTCACACTTGCTTCAGGAAGTAACAGGAGTAGTACTACAGTAGCCTTAATAACATGTTGACAATTTTTTGCGAATGCAACTGTGCCGTAAGTCTTGCTAACAGCAACAGTTTGGGCTCACCCATGCAACAGCGTTTCAGTATATGGTAGAAGTAGTACTTTTTTGCAGATTCAGGTGCTACTGTACTACTTCAAGAAGTATCGTTGCGAGCCGCCCAGGCACCTCAGATTTCAATGCGCTGCCTCTGTTGCTCTTGCTAACAGCAACAGTGTGGGCCCACACATGCAACAACATGTCAGTAAATCATTTTATGGTAGAAGTAGTTTCAGTAAATGGTGGAAGTAGTACTGTGTTGCTAATTCAGGTGCTACTATACTACTTCAAGAAGTACCATTGTGAGCCGCTCAGGCACCTCAGATTTCAACGCGCTGCCTCTGTTGCTCTTGCTAACAGCAACAGTGTGGGCTCACACATGCAACAACGTGTCAGTAAATGGTAGAAGACTTTTAAAGTAGTACCGGTACTTTTTTTCAAAAGCAGGTGCTACTACACTATCATTGTGAGCTGCTCGGACACCTCAAATTTCAATGTGCTGCCTCTGTTGCTGTTGCCGGCGGCGGCGCCAGTATGCAACGGCGTTTGATGAGGAGCGGGCGGTCGCGGCTCGCCAGCCAGGTGACAGGAAGGTCAGCGCTGCAGCCTACATGGAAACCATTCTACTGGATGAGAAGCGATGGGCGTACTTCTACCGCAGTGGGCGTTTCACACTAGGCATTGCTGCCACCCAGCGGTGTGAGGGCTTTTTCGCAAAGCTCAAGATGGCGCTCGGCCACATCTCGTCACTCATGCACCTGGCTAAAACCTTAGGAGCCATTGCATGCGTGGATGAGGTGGAGAGTGCAATCCTGACAGAGTCGCTCAAGCTGCGGCACTCCACCTGCCAGCACAGTGGGCTTGAGCAGGTGAGCATGTGCAGTGCATATTTGCTAGAGTATCCTAGCACAGTGGGTTTTGAACAGGGGAGCATGCGCATTGCATGTTCGCTTGAGTATCCCACCTGCATTGTGTTGCAAAGGGCCTGCAATTCAAGGAATGACAACTTCAGAATCTGATGTGTCACGTGCTGTGTTCAATGGCTGGCCTGGTGGGTGGCCTGGTGTGGGGCCGAGAAAGGCCTGACTGTGGCCTGTGACAGCCTGCCCTGAGCTGGCTACTTGCTCAGAGGGCAGGGGTGTGCAGAGTACCTTGCAGGCCCAGGCTTGCGCATACACATCCGAGACCACGGCCATCACTACTGCACACTGTTACCCTTTAAAGTTTAACCTCCGCTACTGCTTCCTTGTCACAGGCATGGGCGCCACTGCTGGCCGCTGCCGAGGAACGTGGCACCCTGTTCCTTCACCAGCACTTGGCCGCTGAGACCACGGCCGCTACGTTTTACACTGTCAGGGACTGCACATCTGAGGTGGCCCAGGTTAGTGTCGAAACGCATCCAATTTGGCATCCTATGCGTGAAGTGCACGATGCATGCCACAGCCAAGGGGGGCATAGGAAGAATCAATTTCTGATGTCATTATCTTGATTCCTTCTGAAAGTTACATACTACTACTTCAGCATGTCTTGTTCCCTCTTTACTTTCCTTGGAACTGCCGCAAGCATGTCCCTTTGCTGCTGAACCCACCAAGCACCCAAATTGACAAATTGACTCTATGTCATAGATCTGATAGCCTCATGACGAGCATGGTGACCGTGACATTATGATAGTGGAGTAACGGTACTACTGGTAGTAAGGGCCGGCGTACTCAGTCTGGTCACAAGGAGTACCAGAGGCTACGTACTGCCAGTGGTCACATCGTCAACGCCAAGGCTAACTGAGCTACTGTCACTCTGCATCCACTTGACAACGAGTGTTGCTTACAGGGGATCACAGCTTCCCTGGATCCACAACAGCCATCACCTGCCTCCGGCACTACCGTACCTGCGGCCGACGCTGCAGACCCAGATGGTGCAGACAGGGATGTTGTTCGTTGGCATGCCGACTCCACCACTCTTTGCCAGCTGCTAGAGGCAGAGCCCTCACTGAGCGTCTACGCAGTGCGCCGCCACCAGCGTACGTGCGCGCGCCAGCCGACCACACACACCGTGTTGGTGGGAGTGCAAGCAGGAGTGCACATGTGCTCCTGCCTGTTGCTGCCACAAAAAGGGCTGCCGTGCCCGCACTACTTCTCTGTCCTATACCACAACCCAGCCATTCAATTTGATATTGAAGTAGTGCACCCACGCTGGCTGACCTCCTGCCAGTTGCAGTTGACCCACGCAGCCACAGTGACTGCAACCTCAGCCACAGCGACAGCTACAAGCACTCTTGCTGTGCCAGCAGACGACACCAACCCACGCTACCGGGTGCTGCACCGCCTCACCGTACCGCAGCTGCAGCAGCAGATAGTTTCACACAACCGCGGCGGGCAGCGCGCCATATACGGCCTCAAGCGCAAGCATGACCTTGTCACTGCCCTGATGGCCCTTGATGCCAGCGATGGTGGCGATGCAGCAGGCAGCTGTAGAGTGCCCGTAGTACCTGGAGCCACAGCAGCTGTACCTTTTGCAGACACCGCCGCCAGTGCCACAGTGGCCGTCGGCATGGCGCCCGTGGCGGCGGCAGCGGCGGCGCCAGCAGCAACTGTTACGGCGGCAACCACGGCAGCGGGGCCCACGGCGCTGGTGGGGGCGGGCACGCAGGGGATGGCATGGAGCGGCAGCGGAGAGCCTCAGGCAGCATTGGGAGATGCATCGGCAGCGAGCATGGCTGCACCACTGGTGTGCGCCCCACACAGGCAAGTGCATTGCTGAGCAGCACTTCACAGGCGCACGACCTCGCTGGCACTGGTGCCCCCCCGCCCCCCAGGCGCAATGTGAGCATGTGTATATTGTCCAGGTTGCAACCACCAACTAAGCTTTGGTTTACTAAAAAGTACTACAAAGCATGTAAGCATTTATTTGAAAGTACCACAGGTGTTACATCTGCAGGTCACCTACTTGTATTTGAAGTCTACTGTACTAGTGGTATTATACTATCTCATTTTAGTGACACATTGATGTCACCACCTTGCTCCCTACTTCAAAAGTGCAAAAATATATCGCTCCTAGATGAGTTTTCATATAACATTACCAATTACAAATATTAAGTCACCACCGCATTGATTGTGTCAAGTAGCCAACAGCCTGTTGAACAGTTACTTTAAATTGCAGTACACTACCTGTGCCACTGGTGCTGCACCAATTCAAAGTACTGTACCTGACTCGGAGCCACTGGACCAGGTATTACATCTGCTTTAAACTTTTGTTTATACTTGCCAGCGACAGGTCAACTACTTGTATTTGGTACCAGTACTACTGCGCTAGTGGTATATCCTTTTAGTGACACGTTGATGTCACCACCTTACAAGTTGCTTCCTACATCAGAAGTGCAAAAATAATAATATTAACATAACTATAGTACACTGTAATGACAAATATTAAGTTACCACCGCATTGATTGTGCAAGGCCAGATCATCTTAAAGCACAAAAATTCACTCTCATAATGACGAGTGCTTTGTGATGCTGGATGCGCCATGCTGTGATGGCAACCACAGGCCAGCGTGCTCCGCCTTCGAGGCAAGCCTGGACCTGTTGCAGGCTTATGCCCCAGCTTCTACCTCACTTCAAGTCACATGCTCCCAGGCTCGCAAGGTATGTCACAGCTTGTTTGAAAGGTCTTTGACATGTTGCAATGCCGCCAGCGCATTTGCATACCCGGTCCGCCACCAGTGCATTTGCATACCAACTTGTAAACACAATGTCATGTATATGTAACTACTGTCACAGTTTACTGTACCAGTGATCTAATGTGCATCCGATGAGTCACTGAGGGCTCGCTGCCAGACAGCTTGCAGTGTCACTGTGACTGAGTGTCGTGTTCAACAACTGTTACAGTAACACTGTTACAGTAACTCTGTTACAGTTGCATGTCGTTGCTCATGCTTTGTGTTGTTATGCTTGTTATGTTGGCAATCTTTGCGGCAGGCACGCAAGGATCTCATCGAGCGCCGCATTTACGTTGATGGCATAGCGAAGTGCAGGGAGCTGATGAGCATGCTGGCGAGTGGCGCAACCGCAGATGGCGCGCAGCGAGCACTGGATTTTTTCGCGACGGCTGCTCAGCAGGCAGTGCAACGCCCGCTCTCGGGCAGCAATAGGGTGCGCAACATGCCCGTACTGGCGCAGGCCAGCGGGCGTGCAATAGGGCAGAGGGCCAAGTCTTCTACGGAGGCTGGCATGCGCAAGCGACAGAAGTGCAAGGCTTAGCCCTGGGATGATTCACAGTGGGTCTTACAGTGGCTCCGACTCAGTGACACCTACCGTAACGGCTGTCCTGCCTGCACCATGCGATATTCAGTGAGGCATGAGCTGTGTGTGCAGCTTGATGGCGGCCAGTGTAAATCCCACTCTGTATGATGTGCGGTAATGATTATGATATTGTGACAACAATTTTTTTCATTGTTGTTCTTTGAAAATGGAGGACCCCTCCACTGTGTGACAGTGACTGTCATTTCTCAGACTGCGTGCATCAGTGTCCATGGTTGTTGCTTAGCTCCCATGCGCTGTGCAGCGATATCCTGCGTGTTCTACTGCAGGTGGCGCCACTGTCACGGTGGTTGTGACGGTGGTTGTGGTCACTCCTCGTCGCCGGTAGGCTGCCAATGGCTTGCTCGCAGCTGCTGAGCCGCACTGTCACTGTCACTGTTCATTTTCACATAGGTGTTGTCTGTTTGTATCGCCGCTGTCCACGCCAAGGCGTCGCCTGCTTGGTCGATTCGCCTCTGATGCACTATGTAAGCGGTGATGAGGGCTACCATTACTACCGGCTTTGGTGCCGCGTGTGCTGTTCAGTTGCCTTGCCACGAACAACCGCGCTGGGAACCGTGACGGTGCTGCTGCAGCTCTTATGGTTTGAAACTGTCTCAGAGCAAACTCATGCCGCAGCCGCTGTCGCAGCGGAAGCGCTGCCGCAGCGATGTCGAGATGACAGCCAGAAGCGCGTTGTGCGGTTGCAGCAGCACTCTCTGTCTGCCGCCCCGCTGTTGTCACCTCGTGACGCTTTTCCATTTCGCTTCCGTGCCATCACACTCACCTTCAAGCAAGTTGCGGCAGCCGGTGACCGCCTTTACTGCTGCCCGCGGGGCGGCGTGGTGGTAGCGCCGCAGCAGCCGTTGATGCAGCAGCAGCTAGCGCAGAGCGGCCTCACGGCTTCCTAGCGCACGCCATCCTCTGCCACTGTGTGCTTGGGGTGCGTTCACATAGCTGCTAAGGTGTTCGTATGAGGCAGGCACCGTTTGGGGGGTACGCGTTCCAAACGTGCGTACCCGGGTACGCATCCAAAGACGCCGCACACACACACAGAGCGGCAATTTGCTTGCAAGATGTGGGCTCCCGGTGGCGGACCGAGCGCAGGCCTTCCGCGGCAGGATGTTCCTGATGGTCACAGCCTTCCCCAGCAGGCGCCGCCGCAGCTGCAGCAGCAGCCACAGCTTATCCAGCAGCCAATGCAAAATGGCGCTGGCTGGGCTAACCCCCAGGTGATGAAAGCAACTATGGTGTGTTGTCAGCCCCCATGGCGGGAGGTGCTCCTCTGCGGTCACTTCGATGGAGCACACGCTTGTCGCTGCTGCATGCTCCAGTCAGTGCACCGGCAGCCGGGAACAGCCATTAACAGCAGCGTCGTCGCTCATCTGTTGTCGTGTTGACGTGATGTTGCTGCCGGCGAGTCTAGTGCCTGTTTGCCCTAGCGTTCGAGTCTCGCAGCCAGTCGGCCCCACCACTTAGGTGGTTGTCGTCTGCGGCACCGGCGGCATTATGGCCACCAGGGTAAAATTAAGACAGCTCACCACTGGCAGCAGCCCCCCGAGTCGTTGCGAAAAAAGCCACCTGCTTTGCTGATTGTCAACTTCAACTTCTGTCGTGCTTGCTTGCGCTTGCAGCTGCAACAGCAGCAGCCGCTACAGCCACACCAGCAGCAGCAGCAGCTACAGCCGCCACCGCAGCAGCAGGAGCTGCTGCCCCCTGGTGCCAGCATCCCTGGTGCATATGGGCAGCAGCAGCCACACCAGCAACAGCGACACCAGCAGCAACAGCAACAGCCACAGCACCACCCACAGCCACACCACTACCCCCAGCAGCAACCGGACCAGCCGCACATTTCGCACCACCCACCGCCGCAGCAGCAGCAGCCTCATCAGCAGCAGTACCACCAACAGCAGCCGCCGCCACCCCCACAGCAGCAGCAGTGGAGCGGGCACGACCAGCATGGCGGCGGCAGCAGCGGCGCGCCCCCCAACCCCGCATCCTACCCCCTGGATACCAGTGGCCTGCACCCGCTGAGCGCAGTGCGCGCGGGACTTTCGGAGGAGTACTTCCCCTCGCCCCCCGTCGCCCCCCTGCCTCCGGAGGGCGGCAGCGCCACGGGCACGGTCTCTGGGAGCCACACGGGCTTCATGTCCTACAGGGACCCCTTTGGGGAGGGCGCGCTCGGCAGCGGCAGCGTGCGGTTTGATGAGGACGGGCCCCAGGAGCCGCCGCTGCCGCCGCTGCCGGCTGAGGTGGGTGCTCAGCAGATGGTGCAGCAGCACTACCAGCACCCGCCGCCGCCGCAGCCGCAGCAGCTTGGTCACTATGAGGGCGGGATGGCGCAGCTGGGTGTCATGCAGCACGCGGGAGTCCCTGGCATGCTGGGGCAGCACGGCGGTGAGTTTGTTTGCGGGTGGCGTGAAGTGGTTTGGAGGGTTGACGACACATAGTTTGAGCACGTCTCTCTTCGCATGCCATACAAAAAAGTGTGGTCTGCAGGCACGGTCGTGACGGACCGAGGGGCCTGGCAGGCCAGCTGCACGCCGGCCGGTGGCAGATTGCTGCATTTAGCGGGTATCAGCAGGCGCTGGAATAGTTTGAAGTATCAGGCCTCATGATTGGTGATGAGCCAGAGCGTATAATTTTTGCAATATACGCCGTATAACGTATGTGAATACGCCGTATGACATGTCCGGATGAACGTATTTACACGGCAAATACGTCGTAGAAGTGTATCGCATCTTTGGGCGTAGAAATACGCCGTATTTTGTATAGCGTACGAAATACTACGTAGTACGTTATAAGCCCTGACCCATCACTACTCGTGCTGCACCGCAAGCAGGCAGTCACTCTCACCGTGTTTCAGCAGCAGGTCGCAGCGCTGGAGGCAGGCGCGGGCGCCGCGCAGCGCAGTGACGGCGGTGTCATCCTGAGTGTTTGCGGCTGCACTCAGTGGCAGTTTGTGTTTTGGAGGGGCAGGGTGTGCAGCAGCGCGGTTGGACGAGACGCACACTCGCTTGAGCCGTGCTTGTGTTTGTGCGTGTGGCGCCTGCTGCTGCTGCTGCGCCTTATCTCTGCAATATCTGGTGGTAGTGCCAGCAGCGGCAACGCCACAGTGCAACGTCTGCATACATCTGAAAATTAGAGGAATGCTCCAGGCTTGTGTCGCGTGTCGTGGTACCACCTGCCAAGTACTTCAAGTACTTGAAGTATGCATCACCTCAGGTCTGCATTCAATTCCTGGCTCTCCCAGCAGAGTCATATTCACCCCAGAAACACGACTCATGTGTGCTCAAGTGTACTGCGTACCCACGCATATCTGTACCCCCCCCCGTGCAAGTACTCAAGTACTACCTGAGAATATAACACACAAGTATGCCACCACTTGTGCGGGGCTGTCTGTGTGCGTGTGTGACGACACGCAGGTGCCAGCCCACCGCCGCCGCTGCCGCCGCCCCCGCACTACCGTCAACACCACCCGCCGCCCCCGTACATATCTGCACACATGCATGTACTGAAGTGCTACCTGAGAATATAACAGACGTATGCCACCACTTGTGTGGGGCTGTCTGTGTGCGTGTGTGACGACACGCAGGCGCCAGCCCGCCGCCGCCGCTGCCGCCCCCGCACCACCGTCAACACCACCCGCGGCCGCCAATAGAGGCGAGGCGCTTCAAGCGCGCCAAGAGACCCAGTGCGGACGCCTACAGAGTGCGCAGCATTGATGACTATGACAAGAGGCGTGTCATCGGCAACGGCACCTTTGGTCAGGTCAGCGCCAGAGTTCAAAAAAAGCAAAAAGCCTGGCTGTTGTGCTATTGCACAGTCACGCAACACTTGGCTGCAGGCGTGCTGTGCTGTGGGCAGGTGGTCAGTGGGGGCAAATCGCAGGCAGCATTGGACGGCCGCAGTTGCTTGCACTGTGCAGATGTAGTGTCGCGTACTTCAGAACGACCACGGGCGTCACCATTGCAACATCGTCCCTGGGTACCCTTATGCTTCTACTTCAAGTCGGTGCAAACACTGGTAGCTGTGCACCTAGCACATGTGAAAGAAACCAAAAAGGTGACTGAGCCCAGGTACTCTCGTGGCTGGGGCACAATCATTATGCCAGGCCGAAGCTTGTGTGGTGATCTATCCACTTGGTCAGAACCAGTGGCCCACACCATACACGCGCCGGTGAGTACCCTTAAGGGCTAGGATGCTTCTGTATATGCTGCACTAATACATGCTACAGTACTACCATCAATAGTAGATAAGAAGTGCGCAGTAGGCACTGTCCTTCCGCCATGCAGTGTGTCTGGCAGCGGCGCGCCACTGCACATGGCCGCCCTGCTTGGCGCTGGTGGACGAAAGTATGTTCACGTCCTGACCCATCGCTGGACATGTGTAAACTTCAAAGTTGAGGTTCGTGAGTTTTTAACCTTTCAAAGTTGTGATCGGTGCATTTGCGTGATCTTCAAAGGTTGCACCTGTAAACCTCAAAGTGGAGGGTGTGTTCATGTGTATGCTGAACAGCTGAGGTTTGTATGTTTGCAGGTGTGGGAGGCGGCGGACCAGCAGGACGCGGCGCCTGTGTAGACATGTGTGAACTTAATGTTGAGGCTTGGTCATGTGCGAACTTCAATGTTGAGGTTTGTCCGTTTGTCCGTGTGCAGGTGTGGGAGGCAGTGGACCGGCGCGACGCGGCGCCTGTGGCCATCAAGCTGGTCAAGATGGAGCGGGAAAGCGAGGGAGTACCCATCACCGCGCTCAGGTGTGCCCTCTCAACAGTTGAAGTTGAAGTTCCTGTAGAAGTTACTCTTGAAGTTGAAGTGCCTATTGAAAATAAAAGTGTTGTACCCATGTTGAGGTTGGTGACGCATATCAATCAACCAGTTGGTTAAGATGGAGCGGGAGATCACATAAGGGAGTCGCCATCATTGCGCTCAGGTGTGCCCACCCGTGACGCGTGCTCTCAAAGTACAAGTTGAAGTGCCTGTTGAAGTTGAGTGTGGGCCCATGTTGAGGTTGGTGACGGCCATCAAGATGCTCAAGATGGAGCGGGAGATCGAGGAGTCCCCATCACGGCGCTCAGGTGCCCACCATGACCCTCCCTCGCAAGAGTTGAAGCTCCTGTTGAAGTTGAAGTGTGGGCACAGGTTGAGGTTGGTGACGGCCATCAAGATGCTTATAAAGATAAAGATAGAGGGTGTCCCCATCACGGCGCTCAGGTGTGCCCACTCGTGACACTCCCTCGCAGGAGTTAAAGTTGAAGTTCCTGTTGAAGTTGAAGTGTGAGCCATGTTGAGGTTGGTGATGGAGCGGGAGATTGAGGAGTCCACATCACAGCGCTCAGGTGCGCCCACCCGTGACACTTCCTTTCATTAATTGAAGTCGAAGTGTCTGTTGAAGTTGACTGTGGGCCCATGTTGAGGTTGGTGGTTCAGCGGGAGTGCGACGGAGTCCCCATCTCCACGCTGAGGTGCCCATCCGTGACGCCTAGTGATGGTTCACGGCGTATAACGTATTTTATACGTTCCACGTTTCCTGCTCGCAAGCTCGCGAAGGAACTCCACGCGTGCCTTCACACACGTGCTTTTGTCCTTTTTTTTGCTGTGTTGGTGCTGCAGGGAGATACGGCTGCTCCAGAGCTTGCAGCACCCAAACGTTGTGCACCTAAAGGAGGTGGTCAAGGGGGGGCGTGGCGAGACAGACCCCAGCGAGGTGCGCTGCTGAGTGCTTGAAAAAATATACAACTAAGGGGGTCTATGTTTACAACCAAACTACTACTAGTAGTATTAGACTAGCCTGATACTATATTTAATACTGGAAGTAATAAACAACATTGTGCACCTAAAGGAGGTGGTCAAGGCACGCCGCGGCGAGACAGACCCCAGCGAGGTGCGCTGCTGCGTGCTTTTTACAAAATACTTCGAAGTATTATAAAGGGGGTATATGTAAACAAAGTATTAGCCTGATGTTTGATAATAAAACAACATGGTGCACCTGAAGGAGGTGGTCAAGGGAGGCCTGTGTGCTTTTTAAAAAACATGTTATAAAATATGTACTATTATTATCTATAATATTACATACTATTAGCCTGATATTTGGTAATAAACAACATTGTGCACCTGAAGGAGGTGGTCATGGGAGGGCGTGGCCGTGGCGAGACAGACCCCAGCGAGGTATGCCGCTGCGTGCTCCCCACCGCAGGCCAATCACTAAAGATCTTCTAAAAAGGGTGTATGTAAACTAGTAGCCTGATACTTCAAAAAGTATTTGATAACAAACCTACCAGAGCTGATGCGTATAATTCATACTTTGAGTACTAGCTGTACTTGGTATCAAATGCAAGGGTATTTCTTTGTGCAGTAGTTTTCTCTTAGCTATTTATCTAGGTGTAACTCTGACCTAAACCAATAATTTTAGGTTTTTGCCTTGGATTTAATTTTAGTAGGTATTCGCAAGGTCTTGTTTTTCTTATTACTGCTTTATGGTATACCCTTGCCACGCTGCGATGCTGCCACACCGCAGCCACGTGCACTGGAAAAACACTTCACCCTGGCCCGTTAAGCCCGGTGCCGGGTGCAGGCGGTCAGCAGCGTGCATGCCTCAAAGCCTCACATGCTGCCGCCGCTGCTGCTGCGACTGTGGCACCTGCCCTGAGGTTATGCGCAAGCATAAAGTAGCACCACAGGCAGTGTGCAACTGCCCCCTCCACCTTCACCACCGTATTTTTCATTGTCATTCTAGATGTAGGGCGCGGCCGCGCCACGGCTTCTCCCCGGGCTCTGTGGGATCTGCGCGCAGGCATGCTCGTTACTAGCCCAGCTTGCAGCACGCGAGTAACTACAGCCGCTCCCTGCTCCGCCAGCAAGGAAGTGGAGGCTGCCAGCGTATTGGTGACGCTCGCAAAATCTGCTCAGCCTTTCGGCTCATCTCCCCTTTTCATTGTCATTCTTGATATCAGCCGGGAGCGCTATCCCACACTGTGCCATTTGGCTGGATGCACGTAAAAAACGGAGGGC
Organism: Ophiocytium majus; assembly: GCA_032358315.1. Classification (NCBI taxonomy): domain Eukaryota; class Xanthophyceae; order Mischococcales; family Ophiocytiaceae; genus Ophiocytium; species Ophiocytium majus. The sequence continues at coordinate 32,812 of JAULBY010016678.1, forward strand.
CTCATTTTTGCTTACTGGTTGTGACTAGCGCCCCCTCCCTCCCAGCCCCCGCACCCAGTTTTGTTAACAGTGCCGCCTGGATTTACCGCCGCCACCCGCAGACTGCTATCTTTTTTGCCCGCCCGCTTACACTTATACCTGTAACACTTCAGAAAAAGGAAGTACTACATCGTATGTATACTACTACCAGGTAGTGGTTTTCTTTATTTGTGCACTTGTGGGCATGCAAGAGGCCATGCCATGCGTGCCAGCACGCTCGTGGCCATGGCAGATGCCCGTCAGTGTATGCACACAAAGAATGCACACAGTTTCTGAACAGCCAAGAGCAACAACTGAACTGCTAGCGGGCAGGTGGTGCTTCAAAAGCACTTGAAAAGTATTACTCCAAGTTCATGTGAATGTTGATGTACTTTTTGATGTGCTTGAGTACTTCAGAAGTACCTACGTGCTGACAAGTGACCACCGCCACATATGGTAATACTTTCTTGACTGCCACATGCTACACGTACGTAGTATGTGGCAGCGCAGTAGGAACACCCGCCGCTGCAGCACGCATGCCCGTAATCGCCCCTGCGACCGGCACCAACACCGCCACCCCTTGCCTTTTGCCACTGCGCCTCCGTTCTCCGGCAGTGCGCGTCCGTGCACATGGTACTCAAACCACCTGATCTCCGTCCAGTGTAGTCATACTTCTGAAGTACAAGTTCCTAGTAGTACGATAGGCGAGTTTACTTCGAAGTATATTTGACCTTGTACCCTTGCCTCTTGCCACTGCGCCTCCACTCTCCCCCCCAGTGCGCGTCCCTGCACATGGTGTTTGAGTACGTGGAGAACGACTTGGCGGGCCTTCTCAGGCTGGGTTCCGTTGACCGAGACCTCTCGCCCAAGCGCATCAAGTCCTACATGCGCGACCTTCTTGAGGGCATGCACTACATGCACTCCAAGAACATACTGCACCGCGACCTCAAGAGCGCCAACCTGCTCATCTCGCGTGACGGCGTGCTCAAGGTGCGGTGTAGGAGTTTCTGGCGCATTATTTGTGAAGTCCAGGGCTCGTTTTTTCTTTTTTAAAGAAACGAAAAAGACCCAATAACGTTTGAGCTAGATTCTGAAGCAATTCGGGTACAAATCGCTGGATCGCTCAGGGTGCGGTGTGCCACAGTCGAAGTACCCAAATACAGCGGTATTTATGCCTGTACCCCCCATAGTGCGGTATGCCGTGTAAGCATGCCCATCTCGCGCGACGGCGTGCTCAAGGTGTGGTGTGGGCGCCGTGTACGGCTGTCATATGTGTGTAGTGGTGGGTTGGGGCGTACAACGTGTTGTGAACATAAGTTTGTCATACTTTGCAGTACAAAATACAGTGGGTACCGGTATGTATGGCTGTACCCCCCATAATGCGGTATGAAGGGTATGTGCCGTGTAAACGTGCTCATCTCGCGGGACGGCGTGCTCAAGGTGTGAGAGCCGCCTACAGCTGTCATGTGTGCAGATGTGCCTGGCAGCCTGCTGTGTGTGAGGGCAGCCAGCCGTACACTGCCGTATGCCTGCGCATTGACTGCCTCCCCTGTAGTGATGGGTCACAGCATATATTATCTTGCTTGTGCCGTGTCGTGTGTGTACATGCGGTGTGACGATATTATTATATACCAGTATATTTATATATAATGTGTATATAAATGCAGAAGCACTAGTGATCTTTACACAGCATGCACGCCGTACATCGCGTTTTGGGGGCGTAGAATGCGCCGTATTTTTTACAGTATCACATTTCTAACCCAAAAAACTTTACACGCCATGTCCCACCATTACTCCCCTGTGCAGCGCGGGGCAGATTGCGTAATGCATGCAAATACAGCGCATAATTCACTTCTGACCGAATACTTAGTACGGCATGCTTGAAGTACACACCATTTAACGCGTGTTTGGGCGTGGACCTGGTGTGTGCCGAGACAGCCGCTGACTGCTGTGCTCCCATGTGTTCATTGCCTCCCCCATGCGGCGCTGGGCCACATTGTACTTCGATAGGTATATTATTGTATGTATACTTATATGTATATATATATATATTATTCATGTGCCATTTCGCGTATGTAAACATGGTGCATAACATGTTTTTACAGAAGTGTGTATGTATGCGGCATGTACGCTGTATACTGCGGTTTTGAGGGCGTATAATCACGCCATATTTTGTACTACTGTAGTATTACGTTTGTAACCAATACTCTCTACGCCATGTCCCATCACTGCTCTCCTGTGTGGCGCTGTTGCAGATTGCTGACTGGGGGTTGGCGCGCATCATCAGCGCACACCCAGGGGCGGCCTACACCCAGAAAGTCATCACGCTCTGGTACAGGTGGGTGCTGTGGAGCAGCTGGCGTGTGCATGCTCAGCAGCAACTGGCGTGCATGCTCAGCAGCTGGCGTGCATGCCCAGCAGCTGGCATGTGTGCTCAGCAGCTGGTTTGCGTGCTCAGCAGCTGGCATGCATGCTCAGCAGCTGGCGTGTGTGCTCAGCGGCTGGCGTGTGCGCTCTGCGGCTGGCGTGTGTGCTCAGCAGCTGGCGTGTGTGCTCAGCAGCTGGGGTGCATGTTCAGCAGCTGCCGTGCATGCTCAGCGGTGCTGGCAGCAGCACTGCAGTTTGCCAGCAACCACCACCGTCACAACTACAGTCTAGCGCTGAAGTAGTTTTATACATATGCACTTGTTGGCGTGTAACCCATGTCACGCAAGCCAGCATGAAACAGAGGGATGGCCGTGCTGAACCCGCATAGCCACTAATACAGCTCTGTGCTCTTTTTTGTTACTTAAAGTACAGCCTGTGCTCATAAAGTGCAGCCTGAGTGGCGTTAAGTACTTAAGCGGGTCAGGTACTTCTGTTGATTTGAATAATGGGGAAAGCATACGTTGCTTTGGGTGCCACCCAACAAACTTTTAAAGTAACTACTACCCTGGCATGTCATATATTCGACAACGCAGACACGATGGGAGGGGGGTAAAGCTACTTCCGGAGCCGCCATAAAACAATTACCAGACATGCTTTAGGCATCAAGTAATGTCAATGTGGTACGGATGAAGTACACAATTTTACTGACTGTGACTGCAAATACATGTGTGTGTGTGTTTGCATGCATGCTTGTCTTTTTTTTCAGGCCACCGGAGCTGCTCATGTCTGGCACGCACTACAGCTTTGCAGTGGACATGTGGAGTGCGGGCTGCATATTTGGGTGACACATTCTTGCACAACACTACCGTACTCTAGAAGTATATGCTGTGTACGACATGACTGCATATTTAGCGAGACGGAATGGCATGACGCCAGCAGAGCTGCGGCATCCAGTCCGATTGCACCGCACCCGCATGGTTGATGCATCACACAACATGTACAGTGCGCTCGTGATTTGGTGTGCTTTGATTTGGTGCACTACAGCTTCGCGGTGGAAATGTGGAGTGCGGGCTGCATATTTGAGCGAGACATTCTTCCAAGTACATACTACAGAAGTAGTATATACTGTACTTGAAATACTTTGCATGGTGGCAGCAGAGCTGGAGCGTACAGTCCAGTGCACCTCATACGGACGGTTGACATGATATCGATGGTATCTAGTAGTGTAAAGTATCATGTACATAAATAAATAAAATAATTAAATTAAATCAAATTGTACTTAAATTGTGGCGGAAAGCGGGGTGACAGTTTGATACATCATAAACATGCACAGCACCCTTGCGATGTAGTCGCTTCGATTCAGTGCGGTATGCGGTTTGGTGCGGGGGCTGGAGACCTGTCACAGACCACATGCTTCTGCATAAACAATACACGATGCCCTGTTGGGTTTGCTGTGCGGCTCTCGCTTAGTACGGCGTGCTAGTGGGGTGACATTTCACCACACTGAATAACGAGTGCACTGTATATTGATGCTGCAAGTTGGCGGAACTGGGTGCTCAGCAGCAGGAGGGGTGCATAATACTTTTCGAAGTATAATAATATAATACACTGTACTTCAGTAGAAGTATATATAATCTTTTATTATACCTACTAAGTACGAGCAATGTACTCGGGCCCACGGGCTGCATGTGTGTGCGTGTGTGGCAAAGAAGGATCACATGCTCAGCAGCATATATACTTGCATGAATATGGAGTATGCTGTATACATGTATGTACATGCATGCATATTATTGCATACTTTGAGGTACATACATTTTTCAAATTATGTATATACATGTCTATATACTTGAGTACTTCCTGGCAGTTATACTTATTTGCAGTTGGGGGCATGCAAGAGCCCATGCCATGCATGCCAGCACGCTCATTGGCTTTGGCACATGCCCGGCAGCGTATACGAACGGATTCACAACATTGAACAACCAAGACCAAGTAGTATACACAGATATACGTATATATATACTGTATATACAGATATTTATTGTACACAGAGATATATATACATATATTATATTTGTTTCCTTTTGCACGGGTCCGCCCAGGGTGACGGCCCCTACCGGTGAGGAGACCTAGAGTTTATCCCTCTTAGGTTGAGTTGTCATATTATATAAACGCAAGCTTGCTGTATGCAGTGTAGTTGAGGGCAGCAACACTCAAACTTTCGGCGAAATGGTACACGCATGGGTAAGCCACAGTATGCTGCAGTGGTAGAAGTGCACTTGCCCCTTTGGCGTTTAACTTACTGCTTTGATTTAAACTCCGCTGAGGGCGGAACGGGCGCTTCGCCTCTGCTCAGCAGCTTTTGTGAGCACGTTCGGGGCACTAGCTGGCAGCAGCTCACTTTCTCCGGGAGCGAGTAAGCTGCACCACCCATGCCGCACACGGCTTGCGCCACGAGCAATACGCTATGCCATGATTATCATAGTGCGTTATGTCCTTGACAATCTATTGCACCATGCCTGCCAGCTTGCCCACAGAGGGCGAGCAGCAGCCCTGGTCACACATGCGCGTCAGCGGGAAAAGAATGACAAAATGATGCTGCTCGCATCATTGCCAGCTCGCAAGATGGCAATGCTCAGTTGTCTGCACTCTGTATATAACCTATAATGTGGCATGTTGCCACAGCACTACTCTAGTCGATTACAGGGGCACTGCACTTGTGTGCCTCACGCCCTGCACTGTGTTGTGTGTGTTGTTTGGTGGTGCTTGTGCGTCATTTTTGCTTTGTTGCTTCAGGGAGATGGTGTCGCGGCAAGCGCTGCTGCAAGGGAAGGAGGAAGCTGACCAGCTGGAGCAGGTGAGCAACGCACATGGGCACGTGCAGCCAACCCACAATTCTCAAATGAACGCATCTCTCTACAACCTGAGGGATAGGTTGCATGGGTGTATTTTTGTGTTTTCTACAACCATACCCATTTATGTAAGTATATCTCAGGTACCTATGGCCTGCGAAATAGGCTTTATGTTTTTGTTTGTGTGCCTCCCTATAACCATAAACCATAGGTAGGGTTGCCAGAATCGTGATTTCTGAACATGACGGTCAACAGTAATTCCACCATACCCGCTGCAGATGCCTACAGCAGCCTACAATGCCTTTACGTTTGTGATGTCCTCGGCCGTGCTGAGCACAAAAGATTACAGAAGATGTTGCAAGTACTTCAGAAGTATTATAAGGTTACGGTGAAATTATGCTCAATTTACGGAATAATGTTGAACAAATTTATGATTCCGGCAACGCTACCGTAGGTATATCTCAGGTACCTCAACATGCATGTACTGTAGTAGTATTGATAGCAGTATGTGGTAGTGTACGTTCCGTCTTCAGCTGCACATGTGCGCACACCATCACTGCTCTGCATCTTCCTCATGCCGCTCGCTCTCGCGGTGAGACAACCACTCAATCGTGTACTTTGAAGCACCATTTGTTCCATAAGTATTTTCCCTGTTGGTGTCAGCATAGCAGCAAGCAGCATAAAGCACGTGCGTTTGGGCCCAATTTCAATCATGTTAGTCATCAACCCCAGGGCTGTGCGCTGTCAAATTTTGAGCGCATAACTCTCAAATCTACTCGAGTTGTGAGAATTTTGCCAGAACCTTCTTACTATATACTTCTGAAGTAATGCTACTGCATTATGAGCTTTTCGTAACACGCAGTACCCCTTCTCAACCACACCAGCATACATGTGGAGACACTGACAAACACAAAATGATGCTGCGTTTTATTCTTCTACAAGTACCATCTAGTGCTTATTTAACACCCCCCTCAGTAAATAGGGTTTGGCAGTAAAAAGGGGGGGGGTAACTAGTTAGGGACGAGCAGTCAAAACCTTCTGGGGGGGGGGGGGGGGAGTAATTAGGGACAAAGCTCCCAGACGCCTCTGGTACTCATGCAAAACCCCTCTGGTGCTACTGCTAGTGCATCCGCGCAAGTTTCCCGGGCGTTTCTGGGTTTCAGAACGCTCTCGCAGCAACTGCACCCAAGGTTTGGCCGAGCAGGCCGCGAGTGTTTGACTGCAGCATCCTTGCGCATCGCCGAGCTAGCCCGCCAGCCCGCCCGCGCACTTTGAGAGCTGCCGCAGACAAGGCAGCATCCATGTCGTGCCCGAAAGAAAGGCCGGGCTTGGCGCTGCCGCCACCAGCACCAGGTGCTGGGGGTCTGCTGGTGCAGCTGCTGCCTGCTGCAGCAAGAGCACCCGTTCACCCATGGAGGGGGGGAGCAGCACCGACGGCACTACCTGGGCACTGCCCTGTCTTGCCCTCTCATGACAAGCAGCCAGGCACTGCTGCCACCCCTGCTCTGTCGGCCAGCTCTGACAATGCATATGTGCAGCTCGTGCAGCCCCTTGTAGCACTGCCGACGGTGCAGTGCCAAAGCAGGGGCATTGCTTGCATCACATGGACCCAGCAGAAACAGGCTGTGCTGGCCGTGCTGGGTGGAGGTGGGGGCAAAACATTAGATGGCGCCAGCTTTACGGGGGAGTGAAGTAAAAAAAAGGGAACACAGGGTTAAAAGGGGGGGTGAAGTAAATAGGGGGGGGGGCAGTTAAAAAGGGGGGAGTCATTAGGGACGCCCAGTGAAAACCCTCCCTATTTACTGGGGGGGTGTTGAATTGTCACTAGACGGTACATACTTCGAAGGCACTTCTAGTACATACATGTACCTAGGCACAATACTGGCACTTAAGCATTACCCATCCAGTGCCTGATTTGCTCCGCCTGAAGTGGAGTTGAAGGTTTAAATGGTGGCTCTAACTTCCAAATTCAGCTCTGTTCTGTCTCCTCCCTCTCCTGTGTTGACCTCTTGCGACGGTGCCGCTGCACCCTTTTGGTGTGCTGCAGATATTCCAGCTGTGCGGGACCCCCACGCTGGAGTCCTGGCCAAGCATGGTGAGACACATGTACTTGGAAGTGTATGCATGAAGTAATATACTGAAGGATGTACTACTACGGCTTTATTCATTTGCATTGAGGGCGTGCAAGAGCCCATGCCATGCATGCCAGCACGCTCGTGGCTGCGACACATGCCCGGCAGCGTATGCACACGAACGAACAACGTTTGCCGGACAACTTAGCTTAACAAGTGCCGCTAGCGGGCAGGCCTGAGCCGCCGGCAGGCTAGGGCTCGGCCTGCCAGGGCAGGTCGTCGAACAGGTCGCCATCATGATGGAGGGCCGTGCAGTAGTATGCCGTATTACACCACATGTTATGCGGCCTATCGTGGTTTTTACATCTCATTTGCTGCGCCCCATGACTGCACATGGCAGGTGTCTCTGCCTGACTACCAGAGCCACCGCTACCGCTTCGAGACCCGCCCCTGCCAACCTACCCTGAGGGAGCGCATGGCAGCGCCCTTTGCCCACCACCGCAACGGCCTCAGCCTCATAGAGGGACTCCTGTCGCTGGACCCGGACAAGAGGCTTAACGTGAGCCACACCACGACATACCACCTGCGTCTCGTTTCGTGCATTGCCACTGTGTCAGTGTGATAACGAACACAGCACCCACTTTTTGCCTGTTCCGCGTCACCTGCGGTCTTGAACACATACGCACGCTAGACCATGTGTGAAATGTATTCTGTTTTCAAGTATACTGCTAGAAGTATGTGGTATGTGTCATGTCGATGCACCTGGAATACGTGCATGTAGAAGTGCATGGTAAGCTGTGCTCTCATGTCACCACTCACCAAGCTGCCAACTCAAACTGCATGTCGCTGTGCTGATGCAGGCATCGGATGCACGGCAACACATGTACTTCACGACCCCACCCCTGCCTGCTGTGCCCGGCGAGGTGCGTGTTGAAGTTTGTATATTAGCCATATATGTTGAAGTTTGTATATTAGTCATAGATGTTGAGTTTGTGCATTGGTCATACACACATGATGGCATGACATTGTGTTGAAGTTGACCGCTGTGCCCGCACACTCACTACATGAACTTCAATGTGTGTCTGCTGGGGCAAGCACCCACCATTGCGTGCTGTGCGGTACACGGCTGGCAGCAAAGGCTGCGCTCCTCTGCGCTTTCCATCCTGATGACACTGTTGCACGTGTGACGGAATTGTCACGGCCACTCTGCCGCCCGTGGAATGGACCTGGTTTTGCGTGCGCACACCACTTTGGTGCTCACTAAAAAACACTGGCATCGCCACCCCCATCCTGCCGCCCATGGAGAACGAACCCCGCTTTGACTGCACAAACCACTTTGGCAATCACCACAAAGCACTGGCATCGCCACTGCCATTCTGCCGCCCTTGCAGACACCCCCGCTTTGGCTGCACACTTCCTCGCTCACTTCAAAACAACGTGTTTGCCCTGGCTTTGCCTATACCGTAACTGGTCGAGTATAACGTGGGGGTCTTGTGTAAAGAGGGGGGCGTTGTGCAGCATCATATGACCCTGTATACAGCCCCCCCCCGCGAGGCTGACGCCGGGCTGGCGGGGCTAACGATGGGGGGGGCAGCATGGATGTATACATAACGAGGGGGGGCTTATTACTCTGCAGACATGTGTAACGCGGGCGGGGCGCTATGCTCTGTGCTACTAGGGTGGCAACACTGGCAGCGCCATGCTGCTCGCTGTCATCCTGGATGTCTTGACTCGGAGCAGGAGCCGGCGCTGGTCGCACCGTTGCATCGCACACACTTCAAGAGTAGGAAGTTCAACCTCCTTCCACATGTTTGCAGTTGAAATCCGCGGAAGAGTCCCCACCGACAGCCACAGGAGCAGCAGTGGGGAGCAGCGAGCAGACCGCGCTCCCGCTGCTACCGCGGGGGGTACTATGTATAACGCGGGTGCGTTGTACGGCCCCCGTGCTAGCAACAGGAGGCCCTGCCGCTGCCAACGCGGGGGGTCGTGATAATCTGTCAGCAACTGTTACGGTATGCTCCTCTGCTGCGCCCTCCCGCGGCGCCGCAGCTGCCGCAGCTGTCGGGCAGCGGCTACTACGAGCACAAACCACTTGGTATCGCCATCACCCTTCTGTCGCCCATGCAACAACCCCCGCTCCGACTGCACACACCACTTCCGCGCTCACTACAAAACACTTGTTTGTGGTGCTCTCTGCCTGTATGCTCATCTGCTATGGCACCCTCTGGTCCCGCGGCGCCACAGCTGCCGCAGCTGTCGGGCAGTGGCTACCACGAGCACCAGGCAAAGCAGGAGGACCTGGCACGGCGCCGCAACAATGACGCGGCGCAGCGGCGCCAGATGCAGGACCAGCAGATGCAGCACCACATGGCCAACGCCATGCAGCAGCAGCGCCTCATGGCGAGGGGGCCTGCGGGGCCAGGGGTGAGGCGCTGACTGGACTGTGTGTGGGCGACCAACCGCTGCTGGCAATCATGTTCGCCACACGTGGTGAAAATCCAGTGCTGGCATGGCGGCAAGCAGCACATGAACACACACGCAAGGTTGCTGGTGTGTGTGTCGCGTTGTGCTGCTGTGACAGCAGTGGATTTGTGGACATGGCACACGTGGTTGTGGGTGGTGAGAGGGGTGCAGTGGCAGTGCGGCATCAAGCGGTTACATATTTGTATACATGTCACACACACAACACACACTTTTTGCCCAACTCACGTGTGTTGCAGCCGCTTCCCCTGGCGTTGCCTAGTGACCACTAGTGCAGCTGTTTAGTGGGGTCGTCTTGTCTGTTTGCTCTGCTGCATGCTTGCGATCTGTCTTGCCAATGGTTACGTACGTACGTATACGTACCGTCTTGTTCCGCAGTAGTGACTGTCGCCCGGGACTGCAACTGCTATAATCGATCGTGTGTCTCACAAAGTGGAAGGGTGGGCCATATTTGTGTTTGAGTCTGGAAAGCCTCCCATAGACGTGGCGGCGGGAGCAGGCCCCAGAGGGGTAACAGCACGCTGACAAAGCAGCAGCATGCATGCAGCATGCCCTGTTGCCGAAACTGTGGATCATACTTTTGTGCAGGCCAGAAAAAAGTGAGCTACCGTTTAGTACCTCTTGTTGAACTGAGCAAAAAACTGGCCAGCATCATGGTGGCCTACCACGGCAAGCCGTGAAACATGCAGTCTATTGCCACTATCTGATGCCACAATTGGAGCTCACAACTTGCTGCCGCATGTGCATGCTGCTGCCCCTGGCTGTGACGCGCCTCACAGATGTGTGGGCCGACATACTGCGGCACTTTGTAGGACCCGGGTACTACCTGCAGATTGCAAGTGTTTGCCACCAGCGGAGGACCTTGTACGCCGCCATGCATGCCACGGAGTCTAGTGTCATGCGGCACACTGCTGCCTCTGGCGCCCTGGTGCAGTGGGCACTGGACACCGGCTGCCCCAGGAGCTGCTTCCTCACCGATGCAGCTGCAACGTGCGGCAGCCTGGAGGCGTTGCAGTGCGCGGTGGCTGGTGGCATCGCCATGGGCACGGGCACCTGTGCGTCTGCAGCAGAAAGGGGGCACCTGCGCGTGCTGCAGTGGGCGCGGGGAGAATGGGTGCGACTGGGATTGGGACACATGCGCTCAAGCAGCAAGAAACGGCCACCTGCACGTGCTGCAGTGGGCGCGAGAGCGTGGCTGTGAGTGGAATGACATGGTGACCACTTTTGCAGCAGGAGGCGGCCACCTGGGGTTGCTGCAGTGGGCACGAGCCAACGGTTGCACCATGGGCAAGCAAATGTGTCAATTTGCAGCAGATGCGGGGCACCTGCACGTGCTGCAGTGGGCGCGAGAGAACGGCGCCGAATAGGATCAGGAGATATGCGAGCGCGCAGCATGTGACGGCCATGTGGAGGTGCTGCAATGGGCGGGGGCTTACGGTGGTCACCTGCACGTGCTGCAATGAACAAAGGATTTGTAATGAAATGAAAAGGATAAATCAAGACTTTGATTATGTGCTGCCAGTCGGGCATTCGCAAAGCTGCCACTCCAGTGACTGCATGCAGTGCTCAGCGATGCCATGCTCTTGAGTCCTGAATGGTGACAGACTGTCACCAGTGGTAGCGATCGCAACCTGGCCGGTGGTGCGCATCAGGTCGCTGCCTGGCCAGTTTTCGCCAGCCATTGCTGCTGGTACCGCAACCTCAAGGGATCACGAGCTCCAAACATGTCTACGCAACCCAAATGGGGCACGCTTCTGCAACATAGCATAACTGCATAGGCAAGGTTGAGTGTATACAGTGTGCACTGATGCAGCCGCTTAGCCGTTGCGGTCAATCTTGAAGTTGAAGTTTGACTCGGCAGCGGCAAGCTCTAGTCACTCGTGCCGCTGATGCAGGCACCCGCGGCTGCAGGTTGTCCCATATGCCGCTGGATACTACTGAGTAATACAACAGGCGGTGGTGCAAGGGGCATGGCCGGCAGCAGGGGGGGCGAATCGGGAGCACACTGTCTTCCCAACAGTTTCGCATGTCCGAGAAGTCCCCCCACCGTAGGGCTTCCTGGTGGAGTAGCAGCTGATGGCGGTACACTGCTGTGACGGTCTGGTGGGGGTGGCGGTGCTGCTGCTGCCACCGCTGCGAGCACATGGAGGTTGGTGCTGCAGCTTGGCGCCACGGACGTGTCGACGCCTTCCAAATCGGGCTGGTGCACGGGAGGTGGACTTGAAGTTGAAGATGAAGTGGGCACCACCAGCAGTAGCGGCACCTCAGGGCTGTGGTGGCACTGCAGGTGCAGCGTTGTGTACCGGGTGAAAATGCGCATGCCGCCAGATCTCAGGTTGCTGGCCACGATGATGTGTACCATTGCGCACTGTTCGTCCCTGCACAGTGTATGGTGCACATGTTGGGAGGAGAGGGGGGCCGCCGGCAGCGTCAGTGCTTCTGGAGTCCTGGCAGTGCTGGTGCAGCGAGCGGCGGCCTGCCTCACACAGCATATTTACGTACTGCTGGTCTAGTGACTATCCTATAGTATGAGTGAGTAGTTCCGTTAACGGCCATGCTGCAATATACTTCAGAAGTAGTACTATACTGATGCACACCTGTGCACGTACAGGGTGAAAACAGTTCCCTTCGAAACATCGCCCGGCCGGTGCACCATGTACGGCCCTGACTGGTGTGTGGGTGGCTCCACTATGAGTCATGGCGTGTAGTACTGCCCTACTAGAGTTTACTAGTAGTACTATAAAACAGTGCTGCATGCATGCAATTGCTTAAGTCAGCAGGCTGCAGGCGCACGTGCCTTAAGCCACGTGCGAAGTGCCAGCACGTGTATTCAGTAACTGTGGGCGATTGAATGTTTGCCAAGCGTTCAACTGCCAGACTGAGTGTGAGTTTTGAGTATACGATGCCATCAGATGGTCGGCAGGCTGTGTGCTGCCAGCTGTTGGTGCCATGCGGTGACTGCAGCCTTTTAGTGCTGCACGGGGGCAAAGTACGTTAAAGTGTTGCTGCCGCTGCATCATGCGGCATTGTGGAGGCCTCTCACCTTGTGCACAGTACCATGTGCACCTTGCCACTCTCATCTTGCGGCAGCTTGTCCCTCTCACACACAAAACTCTGCACATTTATGCTGTGCACCAGCCTGTCGTGCTGCTCGCGCTTCCCAGCACTGAGCAGCAGTGCCGCCAGCCTGCTCAGCACACAGGCGACAGTGCACACAAACGTGTTGTAGTGGAGCAAGGCAGCCACCGGTTCTCGACACCATCACACGGGGGATCAATCAAATGGCAAAATGTTCAACTTGTGACTTAAGGTGCATGTGTACTACTTAGTACCCATAAACAAAAGTTGAATGTGTACGCCGTGTGCAAGCAGACACAGTGCACTGGGTAGACGCCCAGCAGCGGCGCCTGTGCACATGTTCCCGACGGCGCTCACTTGGGGACAGGGGCAGGTAAACTTTAAGGTCGACACGACGTGTCCAACGAAGCTCCTGAGCGCACCTCGGGCTACTCGCCCCAATTTCGCCGCCAGATTAGGCTACAGGTAGCTTGACAGAAAAGCAATTTACCAGTGCGCGCATGACGTCGTGTCTCAGACTTGAGTAGCACACATATATCGACATTGAACTGTGTGATGCACCTGCTGATTTTGCGGGCACATGTTGGAGCACTGCGGGCCGCGGCACTTCTGGCACGTGCAAGGTGCGAAAGAATTCTATAGCAGGCGGCAGGCTGCCCAAAAATTGATGCGGTGAGCCCTATAGCGGTTGCACCTACCAGTGCACGCAGTGCCCGGACCCGAAGTTGACGAAGCGCAGCAGGCCCGGCGCATCAGTGAGTGTGCGTGCCACTTCGAGCAGCAATTGTAGGGCGCCATCCTGCGACGGAAGGCACACACAGAGACAGACTGAGTGTCACAGGCAGTGGCCACGCCAGAGCATAAAACTTCCATTGTTGAACTCCAATTATTGAAGTTATACATCACAGCCCGGGGCTGAGGGCACTGCCATGGTGGCCAGCAGAAAGGCGCAGCGACTTCAAGTGTACATGCATGCCGAGCATTCTTATAACGGGCGGGTTGGAGCTGGCGCCGGCCAGTTGCAATGCATGTAATCATCAATAGCAAACATTATGGCAGAGCTACTGTACAGCTTGGCATGTGGTATTGACTGGGCCAGAGCTGGGGCATGGCAAGGCATGGAAAGACATCACGATTGCAAGCACGCTGGCAATAAGTGAAAAAATGTGTAGGCGCCCCGCTGGGGAGGGGCACACCTCTTCACTCGCAAGCAACCGCAGAAAAATGCCGGCCACTGCAAATGAGAGCCACGCCTGGCTCATGGTCTGGTAATTGTTCTGGGCCAGTGTTGCCAGTATTTGGTCGATGGTTTGCCGCAGTGGCTCTGCTGCTGCACGAGCCTTCACCATGCCGATGCCCGTGCTTGACTCATCGGATGCTGCCAGCATGGTGACGATCTGTGGCAGTGAGTGCAGTGCGCGCAAATTGGAATCGTTATGTCAGTCCCGCACATGCTACAGCTCATCGACAACTTGAAGGGGTGTTGCCAATGCGTGTGCACAGGTCACCACTGGCATGTGGGATCATCATGCCCCTCGCATGCTGCACAGTGTGCATGCAGCCCCCGATTGTTACTGTTACAGTAGTGAGTGCAACGCACAGCGCTTGCATCCCCCGTGTGTCAACACACTGTGGTTCTGTGCGCTAGGAGTATCGCTCCTCCTGTCACACGGTATCGGGCTTGCTCTGCCAAATGCAGTGGTCCGACGGTCAGAGGCGCAATCATTGAACGCAGCCAGTGACTGATCAACAGAAGTTGAATCGTATGTTATACTAGTATTACTAACTAGTCTAGTAGTATTCTAGCATCATGCCCATGGCCACAGTGACTGCTGAAGCAGGAATGTGCGAGCCAGCCTGTCAGTGAGTGTCACCTGATGCACACGCACGGTGGTTCCCAGAAGGATGGGCATCAGACGCTTGCCACCGCAAGTCACAGCGTTGAGCAGCCAGGCAGCGTCGGGATGTGACAAAGGCAGCCCTGCAAGTTGCTCCAGCGCTGTCGCAATGGTGCCGCAGCTTTTGAAGCCCTGCTCGTTGACAAGCTGCTGCAGCTCATGAGGGGCAGAGCGTGCCTTGCATCAGAATTTGTGAAGCACGCATACTATGGGTGGTACATGTAATATTATCACGAAGTAGTTATTGTAAAGTATTTCATGCTCATGCCATTGATAGTGTGTGGTCAGTCGCCGGATGTGCCAGGGCCATGATACTAGTACTACTAGTAGCATGGCCGTTCGCCATACAATCTCACCTAAAGTGCATGCACGTTTTAAACATTGATGTTGGCCGTGTGCATCAGATTCTGCACATGCGCACCAGTTGCAACGCATCCACCGTGACTTGAAGCGGATCGGATCAGCCATGTTACTACACTAATAAGTTGAGCTTGAACCGTGAACAACATCGCAGCCTGCGGCAGTATAAGCCTTCAGGTGCATGCCCATACTCATTTTAACTTATTACTGTGAGACTCAAATATTCCCAGAACTTAAATGGGAGACCATGGCAAGCTGTGTAATGCACCGTGTGACACTTAAGTTCTGAATAAATTGCATGCCCAAGCTTTCAGCCATGATGGTTCCTGTGAAAGAAGCCAAAAAGGTGACTGAGCCCAGGTACACCCGTGGCTGGGGCAGAAAGCCAGGCCGGAGCCTGTGTGGTGATCTATCCACTTGGTCAGAACCAGTGGCCCACACCCTACACGCGCCGGTGAGTACCGTTAAGGGCTAGGGATGCTTCCGAGTAACACCACAGCAAAGGCTGTTCCTGTACTGTGAGTGCAGCCTGAGACAACCCTGGCCCAGGGGTAGCATGCAGCCTGAGCAGCGTGTGCTTACTAATACAGTAGATATTATTTATTTAGTGGTTCCATACCACCCAGTCAGGCCGCGACATCATGATGCAAGTGCACTGGCAATCACTGATGGCACGTGACAGGCATGCCTGACATAGGCACACACAACATTGCAGTCCGAACGGTGCGCAAGACAGCCCGGGCGCACTGACCTGTGGCCACCAGCATTGCGCAGCGCCAGCTCGCCGTGATGATGACATGACAACTGCTGCACCCGATATAGGCGGGCTCGGTATCGGGCAATTAGCTGTGTTGTCAGCTGCCTCATGCGCCTGTTGCGTCGCTGGCCACCCTATGCCCGGCCCGCACGGATAATCATGTGTGCCGCTGGCAGCTGAAAAGGGCGCGAAGAGAGAGAATATCTCACTTGGTGCGCCCGTGCCAAAGTCCACCTCTGGCCTGCAGCTCAGCACGCAGTAGCAGTAGCAGTACCAGGTGGAAGTCCAAGGTCAAAATCTGTGCAATTCAGACCCATGATCCGTTAGTTCAGACCAGGTCAATTTTACAGTTCCTCCTAAGTGAGCCCCCCCTATATGTCCTTTTTTTAAAGATGCCACCCCTGTTGTAGCCCTTGAAATTCTGCGTCTGCTGTTTAAATTTTTGTTGAAGTTGGACATCATGCTCAGCAAATATGTTGAAGTTTGTGCACGCACGAAGTTGAAGTTACAAATGAAGTTGAAGTCTGAAACTTCAACATAATGGACCAGTTAGACACTGGCGGCTGCCAATGGCCTGTCTCCAGACCATGGCAGTCGCTGTGCAAATTCACATGTAATGAATACGTAACGTGACGCAAGTACTGTTACAGTAACAGTATAGTACCAGTAGTGCACACGTTGCTCCGCTGGTAGGTTGGTATGCTGCCCTAGGCTAAGCTGGCACGCCGCGTGCTGGCCGCAAGTAGTTCAACTATTGCCAACATCAGTGGCTTAAGTTGTTTATCGCTCGTGAAGTGCCGCACAGTGCAGCACAATTGTTGGCAACCACCATGGTCCGCGGTTGCAACCACCACGGTATTCAAAATTGGCAATTTTAAGTTCATGTGCTCCCCAAAGTGTTTAATGAGGGAGCGACAAGGAGTGGAACAGCCTGTTGCTGGCCTCTGGTTTGCAGACTCTGGAGGGGGCTTGCCACCTCCATCTTAAAGGTGATTCAGAAAGCCCAACGTTAAGTGACGCCACAGGGGTAAGCAGTTTGGTGACTGCAGACACTGTGGTGGCATCAACCACTTCCATGCTGAGCGATGTTTTCTGGTGTAACAGTTGCAGGCACATGCCACTGGCATGGCATGCATGCATGCACCTACCCATGATGAGTCCCAGGTGGAATGTCACTTCCCGCCGCGCTGAGTACAGCTTCCTCCACGTTGGCTTTGATGGTTCTCAGTACCTGCCAGTGTGACATGTGTAGCGGAACCGAAGTTGGTCGTGACACAATGATGATCTCAGATTCATGGCATCAGCACACCACGCCGAAAGGCTTCGCACCTCAAATGCAGAAGGTAGGCACGCCGTACAGAAACAGCTATTACAGCAAATCGAGTTGCCGTGTAACACTGCCTTGACCTGGCTGGTCATATGCATATGGGCCTCAAGTTTTGCTGCATTGCCCTGTCACACATGCCAGTGGCGGCGCCAGCATACGATGAAACGAGCAGATTTAAGTTGAGTGCCAGTGAGTGGCAGTGGCAGCTCGGGCGCCCATGTGACCACTGGTATGCTTCACATTTGCCACCAACTGACACTGGCTGCATGCATTAAATTTTGCTGCTGCAGCAGCTGACAGTGTGTACTACATCTCCGTTAATTTTTAACTAAATGTCTTCACTCGCTTGACCCCCATGGCCACTGCGTACACTGTGTCAGGCATGAAACGGGAACAGCATCAGCGACCACTGGAACTGGCACAACTTCAACTTGAAGGTGGAGTCACTGCCCAACCATGATTCATGCGTTTGATGTCGGGCAGACTAGTCTGACCGGCTTGAACAGCAGCAGCAATCGGCACTGCCAGGTAATTCCCACCGGCATGCACTGCTAATAGCAGTCACTGGCATGTGGCCTCGTATAGCCTATATAGACCCGGTATCACACGATACGGAGACATACTGAACTTCTTGTAATGGTTCTCATGATAACTGCATGCCCTGCCAGTGGTAGCTACATATGTAATAATAGTACTAGCCAGGCAAGTGCTAGTAGTACTACTTTAAGTTACTGACCGTCAGTGACTATACTCATGAGATGGAGCATGGCAGGCATCCAGTTGCCAATGGGCGATGCTGGCGTCCTACCTCTAGGAGCAGCCACGTGTCTTCGCCAACCGCGTCCACAAGAGTGGTATCACAACCATGCTGCCGCAGCAGAAGGGCATGACCCCAGGACTGCCTAAGGCTCTTGTGGGAGCCCGAGGCTGCCGTGCCGACAGTAGCGGCGGCGCGGCATGATGATCGTCCCTCTCGCAGCCTGCATGCACATTCGGTGGCGGCCTCGTAGGCGAGCTGGAACCTGCACGTGCACTCGAATAGGGGACGGCCTGATTGACTGTCAATGTGTGGGATGCAACTTGGTGTTGGCAATCTTATGAATAAAAAAATATGATAATGATAAGTATTAATCAATCTCTTACATACTATTAGTAACAATTATTGCTCGGTTGCATGTGACACACTGTGTGCACCGTGGTGGGTTCAGCAAGTTGTCAAAAAACTGCATGTACCAGGTTGAACGTGGAGCTCGTGCTTTGCCTGCCAGGCCGAGTGCCACAGGCTGCGCGCAGTATGCACACCGATGCACGGCTGGCAGTGTGACGCAGCACACATCCGATAGTCCGGCACTTGAAGACTTCGTCGTACCATACTATAATACTACCACTGGCAGTATGATACATACATGTAGTACTACATTATACATGTACTTCGGAAGTGTATAATTTTGTCATATTTCAGTTCAACACCCTGGGCGAAAGGCACAACTGCTTACGAAAAATTTCATGATTGATACCTCAAGTTCGCATTTGCATAGTATACACGTGTGGTGGGTGGCACTGCATGCACCACATGTCAAACATCCGGTCCGGGAGACTCAGTCCGCACGACGCATGCCAGTCACTGGTGTATTTGGTTTTGAAAAAGATGCACCACACGAAAATCGAGCTTTTTGGCCGTGGGGCAAACTTTGGCAAGAGTCACCCGGCCTACATACCGTATTACTACTAGTAACTAAGTACTTCCTCCGGCCCACCCAATAATAGGTCGGTGTACATATTAGTTTACAGCGGCTTACGATGAGCTCGGTTGCCT